>PVJN01015089.1:19606-45275 GCA_004026805.1 Lasiurus borealis | reverse complement strand
TGCTCTTTCAAGTACTTGCTTTTTTTTTTTTTGGTCTGGGCTTTGGGTTTGTTTGGTTTCCTCCTCTGTTTTTTTTTTTTTTTTCCTTTTCTTTTCTTTTTTGTCCTTAAAGGATTCGGATCAAATCAATTTTGCTCTTACCCTTTACATCTTCCATAACTGGCAGCTTTTGTGTTCTTCTTCTTTGTTCTTTTTTTTTATTATATTTTTTTCCCCCAGTCTCTGCTTGCTGTGGTCGGTCTCTGTGCGAGAGGTACTCTCAAGGAACAGAGATATAACAGACCCTCGGGCTCGTGGGAGGGGCCAACTTAGCCGGCCGGTTTAGGAAGGAACCTCTAACTCCTGTTTCATTGACTGCAAACAACAGATTGGCCTTGGCGGAGGAGTCCAGCTGCTCATTTCCGTAAAAAGTTACCAGAAGGCTCCTCAGGGTTGTAACTTTCTGTATTCGTATTCAAATGTTTCTCTCCCGCTCTTTCCTCTCATTGTTACAGAAATCCACTCTTATACCCTTGAGGGGAGGGAGGAAAAAAAGTACCTTGGCTGCAAGCAAAAAAAAAAAAAAAATTGCTATTTACTTATTGCAATTCCGAAGCCAGATAACAAGAAACTTGTTACCTCGATGCCCACTGGGAAGACTGGGAGGCAAAGACAGTTCTTCCCGCCCCGTGCAGCTGATCGCTCCCGGTCCCCGATGAGCAATCCTTTTACGAGGCTTATTAGACCAGAAGAGCAAAGGATCCTCCGAGCGCCGGGCCGGCCAGTGGCAGGAGGAGTGTTAGTTACTGGCGGGGGGCCAGGGCGCCGGCACTGGAGGCTGCTGGCTGGGAAAGGCTCTCCGGCTGCACTAACGCGAGTTGCACACCTTTTCCCAGCCGATGACTTCCGCCTCTTACCGTCCTCTGCGCAGGAATTGCTACACTCGGGCTCTGTCAAGATGACCCAGATACAGATAAGAGGCTGGCCAGCGGTTTGAAAACGGTGTGTATACGAAGTTATTTCGAAATCAGGACGAGAGCTAAGGTAAGTCCTCAAGTCCCAAGGTTGCCTGGGCTGCTTCTCCCTCCAAGAGGCGGTCAGAAACCTTAGCATTTTAGGTTGGAAAAAAACGTCAGCCATCTGTTCTAACCGAGGTTAGCAACGTGGAAGAGGTAAGCCACGCATGTTCACAGAGATAAAGAGCAGGTAGGTGCTCCCAGCATCTAATGCAATTTCTCCCAAAGAGTAGGCTGTCATTAAATATTTGATGGATGAATGAATAGCAGGGAAGCAGGAATGTAGATCTGGTTCCTGATTCCTAGTTCGTGCTTTTCCTACATTGCTTCTCCAGCAACAGAACTTTTGTCTGAAGCCAATTATACCATAAGGTGTTTTCTTTACATAAACCAGTAAATTTGTGACTATTGAAGATTGTATTTGACTCTGTACAGAACATATATTCTTAGCCATACAGTCACCCGCCGCTTAAGGATGGAGATACGTTCTGAGAAATGCAAGGTTAGGCGGTTTCGTCCTTGTGCAAGCATAGAGTGCAGGTACACACCTAGGCTAAATGGTATAGCCTACTGCTTCTAGGCACAAGCCTGTACAGCATGTTAGTGTACTAAGCAACAAAGATGAATTCAAGCACAGGAGAAAATAATGCAGTCAAGAGACACTGTAAACACAAGGCGTATGAGGCTGCTGTTTACAGCAAACTTTTTTTATTCAAGTAGAAAGAGTACACTGTAAGATAACAAAAAGAATAGTATAGTGAACACATAAATCAGTAGCATCGTTGTTTATTATCAAGTATTATGCACTGTACATAATTGCACATGCTATGTACAGTGCAGCAGGTGTGTTTATACAAGTATCATCACAAACACTTAAGTAATGTATTGTGTTATGATGTTTCCATGGTTATAACATCACTAGGTGATAGGAATTTTTTTTTTTTGCCTTTGTACTAGTATATGCGATCTATTATTGACCCAAAGCATTGTTATTTGGTGCATGACTGTACTTTTGGTCACTTTTATTTTTTAATAAAGGCTGGGCTGATATT
This sequence comes from Lasiurus borealis, assembly GCA_004026805.1. NCBI lineage: Eukaryota > Metazoa > Chordata > Mammalia > Chiroptera > Vespertilionidae > Lasiurus > Lasiurus borealis. The sequence goes on along the minus strand of PVJN01015089.1, from coordinate 43,228 downwards.
TTAGTGTAGGCATCTCTGTTGTTACCTTGCACCACACCTGTCCTATTGTATATGCTCAATAAATGTTTGATGTCTTTATCTGGGCCTGTACAACAAGACTCTTTATCTTACTAAATGGTTCATAGTTACAGGATTTTGCATTCATAATGACAACTAATTATATTAATTGGAAAAAAAAAGGAATACCTCTTCCAAAGCCAATTAGACTCCATCTCTAATAAAGATAATTTCGTATTTGTTCTATTGTGGTAAAGTTGTTTTATAATAATAGAATGGGGTATATGGGAAAATCAGCAATTTTTATAATCTACACTAATAAAAGAGTAAGATGCAAATTGACCTTACCTTTGCAATGTCCACCAGCCAATCAGGAGTGAATATGCAAATTAACCCAATACCGACGGTAGGGTTAATTTGCATGTGCAGGTGCCAATTGGCCAGGGGGGGGCAGGATGCTTGATTGTCACGATGGCGACAATGCAGGTTTTCCACAATGCCCCAGCCACGCCAGGCCTCTGGGCAGCATGGGAAGGCGGAAAGGCAGCTCCAGGCCAGAGTGAAAAGGCAAGGCCGGCGGGAGTGAAGGTGGTGTAGGCAGCCAGGGGAAGGAAGACCCGTTCTTGCACGAATCTTCGTGCATCGGGCCTCTAGTGGGTTTATATCTATCTTGGCATCATTGTTTTGGAGACAATCTTGGAAACTACAGAATGGAGAACAGACCATCAAAGCTAGAAGGAGGAGAGAATGATCAAGGGGAAGATCCAGAGTGAGCGATTAGGTGAAAGAAAGACAGAGCACGCCAAGTCTGGGGCAACAGTTCTCTATTTCAAACAAAATTAAAATTCCACGACGCCTCTCGTGTTCCACTTGGACATTGCATCATTGAGTAAAGGTTACTTTGACAATTGACTCAACCTCTTTCAACTTCATCATAGAGAAACTATCAAGTAAAGTGCCCAACCTCTGGTTCGGCCAGGAGAGATAAAATCTTGTTATAATAACTAGCACTTCATAAAAAGGAAAACGTCATCAGAGCGGAATACAGAATGAAAGCATAGTTTTAGCCCCAACTCATCTTCTGTGACCCTTTTGACCTTTAATGCTTTTATAGTAGCATGCTTTGTGCTGTAATTTAATCACAGTGTCTGGTCTTCACGCCCTCCTCAGCATCATGAAAACATTATAGTTAAGTAATACTACTTTTCACTTATCCAAGCATAATTACAAAACTGATAGGGTTTTTGTGCATCTTTTTAAAGGCCCGAGACTTTATCTTAAAAGACAAATTCTAAATCTAAACAAAAAATTATAATCATTTGTCACAGGAAATGGGATATAAAAACTGCACTCACGGAAATAAAGGGGTGAAGATATTCATCCTGTGTTAATGATGAAATGGTCTTTGATAATTCTTAGAATGTTTAAAGTTTTATTTTTGCTGTTCCTTCATTCTTTCCGACTCTGCTGCCTAGATGCTCTTTCTAAAGTGCATGCCTGATAATGTCATTCCCAGGCTTAAAGAATCCTAGTCTCCTTATCAGCCAGCAAATAAAATTCAGATTCCTATCATGTAAAAGGTAAGGTCTCTCTCTGCCTCTCCAGCCTCATTTCCTGCTTTAGGTCCCTGCAGCCTAAAAACAAACGATAATTCCCAAACCATAGTCCTTTCATGACTCGGCATTTATACAAGTTTTTCTTCTGTTCACAATGCTTTTCCCCCTCTTGTTCCTTTGGTCTCCTACCTATCCCTCATGAGTCAGTTTATCTGCTCCTCCGTGAAGCTCTGCCTGACCCCTCTTCAGTCCTTCCTCCCATCCCCCTCTCCACAAACAGGGCACCGACCCCCAGAAGAGATGCCAGTCATATTAATTACCATGCTATGTTACAATTGCATTTATGCCTCAGACCATAAAACATAGAGTCACATTTGAATTCTCTACCCTCACAAGTACAATTCTTTTTGAAACCAATTCTCTGGTTTCTATCTTCGAAATATATGCAGAACCTGACCTGTCCTCATTTCCTCCCTTGCTCCCAAGCCACGCCATCTCTCACCTGGTTTATTGTGATACCCTTCTTCCAGACTCTGCTCCTAGCCCTGTTCAGTCTGTTCTCAACCCAGAATCCATAGCGGTTCAGTTAAAACAAAACAAAAGATCATCTTATTTCTCTGCTCAAAACCCTCCAATGGCTTCCATCTCGCTCCAAGCAAAACTACAGTCCTTCCAACTGGCCTGTTCCCCTTCACTCTCAGACTTCCTTTCCTACTACTTTCCTTGCTTTCTCGGTTCCAGCCTCAGAGTCTTTGCACTGGCTGTTCCTTCTGCCTGGAATGCTGTTCTCCCAAATATCCACACGGCTCCTTTTATCATTCCCTATACAGGTCTTGTCTTTACCTTCCAACCCAGCTCAAGATTGTGATACCTAAATGCTACTTTCCACTAAAACAGACCAAGATTCTTTGGGAAAAAAGTCTGACGCAGGAAGTGTGAAAGATGAGACTAGACTGTGTTGTCATGCCAGAAGCAAGGACACTGTCTAACACCCCCAGGGCTGTTGTGTCAAAGGGACTTAGAGACAACTAGCCAGAATAGCACAAATTGGAGCAGCTGATTAGAAATAACAACTGAAATGGATTGAAACATATCAGACAGGTTGACACTAAAAGTTCATAAAAACGCTCTAAATAAATCATTGTTCACCTTTGAAACCAATTTATTATTCTGAAAACAAGTAAATAAAAGGGGAAATAACACCCAACATGCCTTTGCCTCACAAACTGTGCCAGAAGACAATCAAATCATTGATGAAGATGCTTCCTTAAAACATTCCAAATAACCAACGAATAAAATTAAAGGCATTAGGGGATCACCATTGTACAAACACCTAACCAAGTAATAAAGCTAAGCGATAATCAATGACTGCTGGTCTCTGCTCTGGTCTGCGCTAGACTGGCACTGCTCTGCTCACAAGAGATATCTTTGGCGGTTCAGCCCCACCTGGAAAATTCTGATTTTCTGTGGAAAGGGAAAATGCACTCCCAGAGCCACAGAGGAGCTGACACATAGACAAAAGTGCCAGCCCCTGATCCCTGATCGGCCCAAATGCAGCGGCTCTGATTGGTCAGTGAAAAAGCTGTGTATATGGCTGTGCAGCTCTAATGGAGAACGTCTCAGTCCTGTTAGTTGAAACAGGATTCCAGGAACTCATTTATAAGGGCTGGATCAGATGATAGAAATACAGTGCAGGCAGGCAGCTCAGTGCAGAGGCCAATTGCATGAGAGAGCTCTGTGAAGAAAAGGCTGCTAAACTCTGTTTTGTTTTGTTTTTAAAATTGAGCCCAGTTAGCCACCAGGAGTCCTTCTTAATAGGCGTCTTCTCTCTCAGGGCCCACGCTTTCAACAGGCATCCTTGCACATAGCTCTCCACAGGGGTGAGTTCCTTTCCCCTTCACATGCACATATGCTAGATCTGGGTTCAGATTAAACAATACATTGTCTTCTCTTCTTGCATCTTCCCCCCACCCCCTCCCTTATCTTATATTTACTTTTCAGAAGTAACCCAGTGCACCTGAGGGAAATGAGCGGAAGTCCCTTCTCCACCATAGCACAAAGGACCTCCCCTCCCCTTCCCTGAGTTTAAAGTGCTCTTACTTATTCAGCGGCGACTGTGGGACTGGAGCCACGTTGAGAGGGGGACGGGGAGTGAAGCATGACCTGGGGTGCCCCATGTCTTTGTCTTCCCAGGACAAGCAGTGGCCCTGGAAGTCAGAGAGGAAGGCCCTGAGCTCCAAGGCAGGGGGAGCCCTTGAATGTGGCACAATGGCCCCTCTCCCACGGGGGAAACGTGTGGCCCAGCGGTGGCACCAGAAGAAAGCAGGCCTAGAGCATGTAACACAGCAACTTCAAGGAGAGCAGACACTTACGGAGTTTGCGGGATTGAAATGAAGGCCCTCAATGTCTAACCTGAAGTCTGTGTTGTGTAGGCGTTATTTTAGTTTACATCACACTTTACACATAACCACTTTTATTTGAGCTACAACTACTGCCTCTTTCCCTGCACGGAATCTCTTCCATTTTCTGGGGAAGCGTCCTCTTTACCTTCTTCATCCTACTCCTCCACCCCAGTGCTCTGACTCTTCAAAAGGCCTCAAAGTCCGCGGAGATAATGAGTGAAATGTCACTTCTAGAAGAAGGATAAAATGGAACGGCTACTTTAAGAGGCATGCCCCAAATTCATGAATTGCAGATATGATAACTAACAACAGCTGTAACTTCTTTAAGGTCAAAGATGTTCATTTCCGAAGAAACTACTCACTACTTATGAAAACCCAATTTATAAAAGTTCGTAAACTTAAAAAAAAATTTTTTAATATTAATCTTCATCTGAGAATACTTTTTCCATTGTTTTTCAGGAAGAGAGAGAGGTTGAGGTGGGCAAGGAGGGAGAGACATTGATGTGAGAGACACATCGATTGTTTGCCTCTCACGTGTGCCCCAACCTGGGTCAGGGATCAAACATGCAACCCAGATACGGGCCCTCAACCAGGAATAGACCCCACAACCCTTTGGTACATGGGCTGGTGCTCTAACCATTGAGCTGCCAGCCAGGGCTTAAAATATTTTTCCATTTAAATAAAGACAATAACAGATCCGTGGTTGTCCGAGATTCACTGGGTTGGGGGAAATGTGGAATAGATAAAGCACAGAGGGGTTTTTTAGGGTTGGGACATTATTCAGAATGATACTCTAATGGTGAATGCATAACTGCGTTTGTCAAATTTATAGAACTCCAGAGGACAAAGAATGAACTTCAATGTTACAGATTTTTTCAAAAGTCAGTCAGGGGGTTAAGGGATCCCAGAATAGAATGTAGATTATGACAAAAGAATCCAACTGTGTTACAAGTGTTATAAAAGAACCACACTGCAGCTGGTCACGGAAAAGTGATGACCTAAGGCGAGGTTTGTAAGGCTAAAGGCAAAAGGAATTGTACAAAACCACATTACTTTACTTGGTGAAGTTGTTTCCCGTGGGAATAAAGGTTCGTCATGCTGAAAGCACCACGCATGCGTACTGACTGGAATCAAACGATTAAGCAAAAGGATGACATAGGAGGCGGGGCTCTCACTGTTGGAGCGGAAGGTTTCAGACAAGTATGGGGACGTGGCCAGAGTAATCCAGGTAGTGAGGGACTAGAGCGGGAGGCATCGGTATGAGCTCTAGTTTAACATGCAGAGGGATAAATATAGCAATATTTATAGTTGGGTCTATACAAGGCTCAGGATATTTGTTTCCTTGCTCTATGCCTTAAAAACAATGAAACCCAAACAGCAATGAGCATACATATCCCCCCCCCCCAGAACTTTGTGTCATAAAGTCACTCCCCAATAAAAGGAACCAGACTTCCCTGGAGAAATCGCTGATCTTAGGATTGGGACAGGAAATGTGCAAGGTGAGCCTGGAGCATCGTGTAGTGCCAGAAAATAAGGGAGTAGTCAAAAATCACCACAGCGATGAGGTGTATTAAGTTGACAAAGGAGCCAATTGTACGAGCTCCCAATAGCCAAAACGAGAACACTTTGAGTGACAAAATAGTATTCGATTATAACCAAAGTATAAGACAAAAATGCTGATGTAAATTGTTGAACATTCAAGTAAATGAGAGAATAAATAAAGCTCCTGTTAAGAAGAATTACAAATATGTTACGTAGATACTCTGCCCTCTAGAAGGTGGAACATAACTCTGCTTAAGTGTGGGCTGCATGTATCGGCTACCTTCCAAAGACGAGTATGGGAAGGGTGAAAGTAAGAGTGATTTTACAGTGGCAAAACCCGACAAACACTGTCTCAGCCAGGTGACCAAGATCAACATCCACAGTGATAAGTCATGTTGTAGTACATATCATCGGTATATATATAATGGAACACTTCACCTCTGCAGTCCTCCTCCAGAAATGCCTGTAACCCCAATATAATCATGAGAAAGACATCAGACAAATGCCAACTGAGGGGCATTCTATAAATACCTGACCAGTATTTCTCAAAACTGTCCCAAGTCATCAAAACCAAGGGAAGTCTGAGAAAATGTCATAGCCAAGAGGACAGGAAGCTTTTTACAAAAGGAAGAGAGGATATGAGGATTTAATATAATGTGGAAACCTGGATGGTATTCTTGAACAGAAAAGCGACATTGGGTAAAAACCAGGGAAATTGGAATAAAGTAGAGGCGGGCGTTACTTAATAATAATGTAGCGATATTGGTTCATAGATTACGATCAGTGTATCACTGTAAATTTAAATTGCTAATAATAAAGAGTAATTGGGGATGGATCATCTGGAAACTTCCTGTACTACTTCACAACTGTTCTGTAAACAAAAATCTATTCTAAAACAAAAAGTTTATATTTTTAAATGTTAACTTACACATTGTATAGGAGTTTAAATGCAGCTGTTGTACCAAAAGCCCTTGGTGAAGCACATCTTTATCAAAGTAACTGCTAAATGGACATGGTTTTGCAAAAGCATTTGTTACACATGATTTCTTGTTTAAACAGAAACCATTGTATTTACATCCAGCAAAGCAAAGTTAACTCGGGCTGTGTGCCAAGACAGGGAAATAGCCTTGTTATATAGACCCAGCATGATAATGGTGGTATTCAAATCTTTCTGTCCATGACACATAATATTCCCATTGGTCTGAAACTGAGGGGAAAACCTCTAAGTTGGGTTCTCCACTAGCTCAAAAAGTTTCCAAATAACTGTCTCTGGGGAGAAGTCAGAAACTCTGGGGCCAGGGTTGGGCAGGAAGGAGTTAGTGACTGCTGGTTCCAGAACTTGAGAAAAAAATAATAAAAGGAAGGAAAATGCCTACGCTTCTCCAGAGGGCCACCCTAACATGGGAACACGGCCAGAGTACTTGAAGTAGCTGTGAGAAGGAGGAAAGTTGGAGCTGAGACACGTTTACCACACTGAACTGACCCTCGGGGTCCAGGGCTGTACTTGCTAAGCAGAATACCATCCAAAGGGTGTCCTTTTCTGTCCTCTAACTCCAGACATTGCTGGTCCTACGAGGCAGGGGGAATTTTTTAAAGAACACATGGCCTCCAGAATCTTATGTTCAAGGCCATAACAGCATGAGGGCACACAGCCAGTTTTTTAAAGACAATAATAGCACACAATACCAGGCCAGTCTATAGCAAAAAGCTCCAGAGAGTTACTGTTAACGCCTCTGCCGCTGCGGAGGTCAGCAGGGGTGCACAACCCTGGAGGCAACGCTAAGGTCAGGCACTCTGCTCTCCCATACATTGGGCCCTTCCTCCATTGAGGCCCGCCGAGCCTGAAGAAACAGGAAGGCAGGAAAAGATAAGAGTGGTTCTCAGGCTTGTTTTGTCTTGTTTTGTTTAAGGTATTGCGGACTTTTGAGATTATTCCTTAGCCTCGGTGGTTCTCCCAGCTCATCCTTCAGGATCTAGCTCACGCTTTAAAGATTTAGTCTTCCAGCTAACCCTCCCTCCTTCCAGTTCTGGGAGCATAACTCTCCTCTCTGAAGTGCCAAGTGAAGTGGCCCTTGCTTAATGCAATGCCTGGCTTGTTTCCTTTCATGTGTAATGTTTAATATATACAGTCTAGTGTCTGACTTCATAGTCTATGGCGTCTGACCAAAATTCCTTTTCCCTCTTCCCCACCTCTATCCTCCCATGTTTCAGAGCACCTAATCCAGTGTTTTGCATAAGTGTTTAATAATTAGCTGATATAGCTGAAACCAGTTTGGCTCAGTGGATAGAGCGTCGGCTTGCAGACTGAAGGGTCCCAGGTTTGATTCGGGTCAAGGGCATGTACCTTGGTTGCGGGCACATTCCCAGTAGTAGGTGTGCAGGAGGCAGCTGATCGATGTTTCTTTCTCATCAATGTTTCTAACTCTGTAAAAAATCAATAAAATATATTTAAAATAAATAAATAGCTGACCTTGATGCGTTATACTAATTTCTCTCAACTATAAGAAAAATTAAATGTAATCAGGTATTTTTCACATCTTACCTTTTAGCTAGCCATTCAATACAGCCAGGAGATCATCATCATTCTGCCCAGCTTACTTATGATAAGACTTGATTTGAGGTGGTTATGCATTTCCTTGACCAAATTTTTGCCTTTCAGGATTCTAACCACACAGGATTTCTTGGTTCCCAGCCGACTAACCACTGCATCCAGTTTGGGTGCAGGGAGATGATGGGACCCAAACCTCTGGACAGTAGCAAAATCATCTGCCTGCCATCAAGGAGAGAGTATCCTATTGCATATTGCCAGCCTGGGAAAGGATCAAAATTCAGAATTCAAAGTATAATTTCTACTGTGTATGGCTTTTGCACCATTGTGAGTCAGGGACTGTCTTTTACAAAGTTGGATATTATAGCATTGTTTTCGGTGTCAAAAACAAAGTCAGGAAGATACAAAGTTTGGAATGGTTAACAGAATTATATGGACCGGGGGAGTAAGAGAGCTACAGTTTATACTTTGCCCTAATCAGTCACTGGCTCAGGACTGGAGGGTTGGGCATAAGTGCTTAGGTGCCTCAAGGCCCTCTGGAGCACAGGCAAAGCATGTCCCAGCATCCTGAGGGCTGGCTCACAGAGACCCGGGGAAGGCTATGGGGCGGCCTGCGCCGGAGCTGGTGCGCTCAGAAAGACGGAGGAGGTCTCGCATGTGAGCGCAGCACTGACAAGTCTGCTTCCAGTGCTCCTGGGATTAGTACAGATCGTGGCAATTTTTAAACACCTTCTTACTCCTGCACCTCACGCATGTGCACGAAAAGGACATGCGCAAGGAATGGAGGGTGGAAACGGATGAGGGGAGGCAAAGGCGTTTTTGTTTATTTTTATCTATACATTTTTATATTATTTCCACCAAATATTAAACATTGTCATAACAGCTGTAAGGGGGAAAGTTAGTTAGACTCTTTCAATCGATGGATCGTTCCCAAGTAAAATTCTTTCTCAGAACGTGAATTAGTCACACAAATCTCTCCCAACTCTGAGGTTTCACCGACCTAGTTCAAAGTGCGTGATAAACCCTATTGTTTTTAAATGCATCGCTTGTCCTATGATAGGCGACGTTGATTTTTTTCAAAAAGTTTAGGTTTGCCGAATTATAATACTTAAATGGTTCTAAAAGCCAACCAGGAGTCTGAAACTAAATTAAAATCCACCTGCATTAAGAACCTTTACAAGTAAAACTCATCCGAGTTGACAGCCAGATAAAAAGACGATCTTGCACGCGACACGAAGCATGCTCACGCACAGTGACAAGACACAGCACCGCTGACAGTTCTGCTTTGGGAACAGATGTCTTTTGACATGGACTGCAAGGCACATTCTGAATTTCAAAACATGGCAAAAATCTGGGTTTTGCCCATGTTTTAGAATCAAGAGGATACACAGACTATAGGTAGAAAAATGCCTCCGAGCCTACCCCCTCGCCTGTTCGCCATCGTTTCTTCCAGGAAACACAGGAGTTGCACGGAGGTCTGTGCCCCGAAGCCTCAGAACGACAGGGAGAGCCGCCGCTGGTGGAGAAGTGTCCGTGGGAGGGAGAGCCGGGGAGCAGGGGGCTGGCACCGCGCCATCGCGTGCCGGGGTGCCCCGCAGGCTGCACCCGCAGGCTGCACGGGGCTGGCTCTGTGTCCGTGGCCCAGAGGATGCGCAACCTGGAACGCCGGGTGTGCACGGGCTCGCCAGCCGACCCGGGGGAGGTGCAGAGAGTCACCGGAAAAGGCTTCCTTAGTACTCAATCCGCTAACGTAAATCTCCACCACATGGACAGGGACTTGCGACTGCACTTGGTGTTATGAAATAGGAGCAAGCTCGAAGGGGACCGACGAGGAAGTGAATTCCCCCTCCGCTGTTTAACTGCCCTCTAGTTCCTCCCTCTGCCCAGCAGGAAAGGCTCTGGGAAAAAGAAACTCCCCCCAACAGCAGAGAACATGCCCTGGTGTGTGACAGCCGTGCACATCGCAGCCTCCCCGGGGAAGCCTCCCGCAGTCAGATTTGGCTGTTTATCTCTGTGACTGACGCACGGGGCAGATGCATTCTGAAGCCGCCTCGTGCAGGAGCCCGTGGTTTGTTATCTTCGTTTCCCTGACATCAGCTTAGCCCCGTCTCCACTCCTCGGAGCCGGCAAGAATGTCTGTCCATCACGGTCATTCCCGGAGTCAGTCACCTTATCTCCCTGCTTTCCCCCAGGATCCAGGAGACGTACCAGGACAGTAGCAAAATCATATGCCTAGCATGAAGGAGAGGGTATCCTATTGCATGTTGCCAGCCTGGGAAAAGATCAAAATTCAGAATTCGAAGTATGATTTCTACTCAGTGTGTATCGCTTTTGCACCAGTGTGAGTCAGGGACTGTCTGTTACAAAGTTGGATAAACTAAACTAGGGGAAGGACTTCTAAGCTCTCAACTATCTCCTTGATCCCTTCTGATATCTTCACTGTCCGGCCTGAAATGTGACAGGCTTTCTGTCCCAGTGTTCATCAGGGAGGAGCCAAGTACAATGCCAGGAGTGGAGCCTCCCTGAGGCACCACACCGCCCTGCTCTCTGAAACATTGCCAACCAGGACAGGACCACAGAACAAGAGAGGGGCCCCACTCCCCATGGCTCCCCAACTTCCATCCCCTCCTCAATGCTCCAGATGTTCCACGCTCTCTCCTGATATCAACTACAAAGCATCCCCTTTTTATTCCTATGTACCCTACTGCTTCAGGGTACCGGCCATCATTCCAACAATAAGCCAGGGTAGGCTGGGGAACTTATAATAATTAACATCTTAATAAAAGTGTCCAGCCAATTGCTCTAGTGTTACTCTTTCCCATCCCCAATTTCCCTGCAGTCCTCACCCCAGCCCCCCATCACTGGGAGAGTTGGAGTTCTGGGAAGAAGGGACTGTTTATTACTCATGTTACATCCTCTAAATCTAAAATATCTCACATGGGGATTCTCAACCACGGTACTCATGGAATCAAATCGCTCCCAGCAGCCCTTCCAAATCTGTATCGACATGTAAAAAGAAATTTGATTTTTGCTACACATTGGGATAAATATTGTGACAGCAGTGCCTGAGCTGTAACATGAAGCGCATCAGATTCCGGGTGTGGAGCGGCTTTGCTGTCACGAAGACGTGTGAGGTTAGCGTGTCATCAGGTCGTCACGACAGAGAAACTGCGAGAACTCTGCCTCCAAGGAGAGCACAGCCGACGCAGGACCAGCTCTTTGCAAACAGAACCCCGTCTTGAAGAGCAGACCGTAGGCAGCCCTGATGCTCTTACTGACCCGGTGCTGGTGACTGCCTTGTACATCACGGGCCTGATTCAATCATTTGATGATCTCACGAAATGTCTCCAAAACATCCTAGAATTTGAAGTGTGCTAGGTGTTCATTTCCCCTGTTCTCATTTTCTTCCTCTCCAGAAGATACCCATCGTTTAGCCACCCAGCATAAAGGGTACATCGCAGCTGTGCATAGAGGGGATGGGGACTCACTCTGGGACTAGCAATGGGCTTCCAGGACCAGGCCTGATGCCCGGCCCGCAGGGGCAAGGAGAGGAAGAAGCGGTTCCTGGAACCACAGACACAGCCTCCTGACAAGACCTGTGGCTTCGGTATGGGGTTGGGGTCTGTCAGAAATAGACCTTAACACTAAGATTTCAGCACAAGTCATTTATTTAGGAAGCACTGCAAGAGGGTAGGTAAAGGAGACGGGGCAGGAAGGAGGACCGAGCAGGATGCCATTGCTCAACTGAGTGCCATCGGGCTCAGTTTTGATAGGGAGGGACCTCTGGGAGGTGGTCAAGTCAGGAGGTGTCCCAACCTAGGGGGAAGGAAGTGGGATTCCTTACCCACTAATTCCCTGGTACTGCTGCCTAAGGGCTGCACCCTGGGGATATCAACTGTCCAGCATTTCTGGCTGGCCCTGGGGGAGCTGGGCGTGCTTTCATGACCAGAAAAAGGCCTCCTGCAGGGAGTGGCAGGTGTTTATAAGGAGTGGTGAGCACTGATGGCATAAGGCGCAGGCCGCAGAGTCTGTTACACCTTCAGTTAAGGTGTATTAGCTACTGCCCTCCGGAAAGGAACTGAGAACTAAATACCCAACCTCTCTCTTCAGCCACTCTCCAATTCCCGCTGAACCAAACCAGAAGCCACTGACGCAGTTCACGCTGGACTTCCTCCCAGGACACGGAGCAGGGTGGAGGAGGTAAACAGTGGATCTGTGGGCCAGAGTGCCCAGTACATCTGCCTTCCACTGTCTCTAAATTTCTTCTTTTCTTAATATTATTCAAGTTACATTTTATTCTTGTCTTTTTAAAAATACATTTATTTCAGAGAGGAAGGAAGAGGGATAGAGAGATAGAAACATCAATGATGAGAGAGAATCATTGATCGGCTGCCTTCTGCACGTTCCCTACTGGGGATCAAGCCCACAACCCGGGCATGTGCCCTTGCCAAAATCGAACCTGGGACGCTTCAGTCTGCAGGCCGACGCTCTATCCACTGAGCCAAACCAGCTAGGGCCACTGTCTCTAAATTTCTTTGTTTAAAATCTCAGGCAGCACTCTAAAAGTATTACGATACATTTATATGTTCACTAAAATCAAAGAAACCTGTGACTGGAAAAACCTTGGAAAACTCTGTGAGTCCGGCAATGGAATGGACACCACCTAAGTGAGAGGAGATGTAAGTTCTAGTTCTGGCCCTAGTAACTAGGAAGGATGCCACTTTGGGTAAGTCACTTAGCAATTCATGCTGTTTCTTCATCCTGACAGGACAAGGTGCTGTTGGCTTAACAAAACTTTTGTGAAAAATGCTCTGTGATTACAAAGGAGTTTATAATTTCCAGTGTGCGGTGTAGTGTACCTTCCCTGTTTCAGACAGACGAGACGCAATGCCATGGTTAACCACATTAAGGAAGGAAATACCACTATTTTGTGTCATTGTGTTTTTCTTAATTATGTAAAACATTTACATAGTTCTCTTCCACCACAATTTTTTTTATTAAATGAGACAGAATATAAAGAAATAATATGTATTTACATACAGGCATTTTCTTGCCACTAATCCACCACCCAAATGACATACATTCAATTAATTATACATCAGTTTCTAATAAATAGTCATAGTATTTTTTCTTTCTCCTCTAGTGTCAACTGAGCACAAAGAGTCAGGAGACTTTGACTGGAAATAAATGGCAAAGATTTATTCAGGGGTCTTAGGGTTTGCAAACCGGAAACACAATTAGGCAACCCCCAGAGTGTTCCGAAGAGGAAAGAACTCCTCTAAGAGTTCTTAGAGGAGAAGTACATTCTTGAGAAGACTCAGTCCTGCATTCTTAGCCTCTAGACTGGTCTGAGATAGGGATCTTCCAGATGCTCCGTGGTCTGGAAAATGGATGTCAGATGGTCTAGGTGAGGGATATCAGATGGTCTAGACATGTGATCAGTCTTTCCTAAGTTCTTCAGAGGGTTATCCATAGGATTTATAGATCTGCAGGTACTGATGCCTAGCTGAAAAGTCCAACAGTTTAAGTCCTCTAGCTAGTTAAAGTGAAATAAAATTTATTCCTCATGCTTCAGCCCATTTAGTCTGAGCTAGTTTTGTCAGTTTGACTACTATACAGACTCCCTTTTAAATCAGCTTAGCTGTACTGACTCCATCTTGTTTTCTGCACTCATTCCATACTAGTTATTAATTTTTGACAGTGTGCTTTTACTGCTTTAACCACTTTCTCTTTTATCTTCGTGTACATTTCTGATGATCCTGTAATTATGCCTAAGATTAAATTCATTCTCTTTTCACTTCTACCTTTAATGTAGAATTTTAATGAGGGAGGCACTGTTAGTTTATAGTAAGAAATACTGGGCAGACATCTTTATGTACATTCACCAAATCCAAGGAAGTAATAAAATTATAATTATTGTTGCTTTTTTATAATCCCCACCCAAGGACATATTTTTCATTGATTTGAGAGAGGAAGAGGGGGAGGGAAAGAGAGAAACATGGATGTGAGAGGGAAACACCCATCGGTTGTCTCCTGTATAAACCCTGACGGAGGATCGAATCTGCAACCTGGGTATGTGCCCTGACCCTTCAGTGTACGGGATGACATTCCAACCAACTGAGCCACACTGGCCAGGACTGTAATTATTGTTTCTAAATGGAAATTTCCGAAGTTCTTCCTTGTTACAAACCGGGAGTCAGGATATCACGCACCCAGAGAAATTTAGGAAACAGAGGCAACGTTCCCTTTATGGCTGTCACACTGTTACCACCAGTGGAATCACACATTTGGCAGGCCAAGTTTTCCAAGAGAATTTCTGGGAAGGGGAGTTTGTTTGTTTGTTTGTTTGTTTGAATATATTTTATTGATTTTTTACAGAGAGGAATGGAGAGGGATAGAGAGTCAGAAACATCGATGAGAGAGAGACATCGATCAGCCGCCTCCTGCACGCCCCTTACTGGGGATGTGCCCGCAACCAAGATACATGCCCTGGACCGGAATGAAACCCGGGACCTTTCAGTCCTCAGGCTGCCTCTCTATCCACTGAGCCAAACCTGTTTCGGCGGGAGTTTGTTGTTAAATGTACCACCATTAGGAAAACAAGCACGTGTCAGTTCTTACCCACACAGCAAGGTAGAGCAAGGTGAAGACAGGGTCATTAAGGAAACAAAATTAAGACATTTCATAAGATAACAGAAAGACATTCCTACTGCAGATTCTATTGTTCCAAGTGTTTGTGGTGGGTGGGAACAGGATGATTTATAAGTGTGAGGAAGGAAAAGGCTTTGTCCCTTTCCTTAAAGCAAGTCTACTCTATTTTAATTAGCTTTCTGGTTGACATCAGGAAAACTGTTAACACTCCATTATCACACCACCGTGAGGAAACAGATATTGCCCTCCTGAACTTCCGTAAGAAACATAACAGATACAGCAGCTTAGGACTGAACACTCCAGGAAAGAAAAACCTTAGTGACCTAAGGCAGTGTACAGATTCAATGCAATCCCTATTAAAATACCAGCAGCATTTTCCACAGAGCTGTCCTCAATTTAATTTTTATAGAATGCTTACGTGAACACTCTGATGTTTACACAACTGTCACTACAAATGTGAAAATTCTAGGTTGGTTTGCATCATACTGCTCGGATCAAATAAATAGCTAACACTATGTTGGTGTTATTTTAGGGTACTAAGAGAGTCCCAATCAAAATTAAAACACCTCTACTGCCTGCCTGTTGATATCTTAGATTTCTTTTAACTGTGGACAAATTATCTTACTCTGCAATTAGTTGAAAATAGCTACGGGAAAAGTAATAATGGGTACAATTTCTAGGTTTATTTTTTAAAATATATTTTTATTGATTTCAGAGAGGAAGGAAGAGGGAGAGAGAGCGATAGAAACATCCATGATGAGAGAGAATCATGGATTGACTGCCTCCTGCAAGTCCCACTGGAGATCGAGCCCACAACCTGGGCATGTGCCCTTGACCGGAATTGAACCTGGACCTTGCAGTTCGCAGGCCAACATTCTATCCATTGAGCCAAACTGGCCAGGGCATCTAGGTTTAAAAAATAAAGAAAATGCCTACACCTAAATGAATTCTAAATATTGATATGATTATCGATATTGATCTGACCAATAAATAGTGAGAGAGGAGGCGGAGAAAATATTTCCACAAAGAAATGGGTATTAATTCTAATAAAACTTATGACTGTGAAGTGTGAATTGCATACAAGTTATATGGAGGACATTCCTAGACAACTTGAAAACAGGAGGTAGAGACATTGAGGTCCTCTCCAGACTGAATTCTGATCACCAATCTCAGATATGGAGAAGAAACTTCTACAGAATAAATCAAATGAAGGTCTTATGTTTTGGAGATCATCTTAGAATTGTTAATACAAGAGTTTCTCTTAATTAAACAAGTCTTTTCCCTCCACTCAACTAAATAAAAGAATTCAATGCACCAAAACCATGACTCAAAAGGTCAGGAAATCTTGTGAGTACCAAGTGTGATGTTAGAGCTCCATGTTTTGCTCAAACAAACCCCGTAATTTGATTGGCCTCCTTGGACTAAGCAGTTTGGGACAAACTGGCAGCCTATCAACTTCTGAACCCGAGCTGGCGCATAGTTTACTATGGAACCCCACTGTTGAAGGAACATCATGTTCTTGGAAGCGCCTTGGATTATAAATTGTGAATTAGAGCTAACAGTGAGGGTGACCAAAGTCTGAGAGTTCATGCTCCCCGAGAAGTGGCCCCACCTTCAAACCCACTCCAGGGGCCCCTGCCCTAGTCCTGCTAGAGGGACCCTTAAACTGGAAAGCCACAAATGATGAATTTGATGACAATCACACGGGCACCTCTGTCACTCAGGGTCCAATGCTCAGTGGGGGCACTGGGCAGCTCACAATCCCACACGCCTGCTGCTATGATTTACACTAGTCAAGCCCCACAGAAACGCTCTGCCACATCTCTTGCCGTGTCCAGGACAGAAACGTTGACTGTGTTCAAATGAAGAATCGAGGACTGTGGCACTGCTGATATCAGAAGTGGATGTTACTTCAACATATGAGGAGGATTTGAGTTGGAGAAATAATTTGTGCAAGAAAAAAAAATTAGTTTATTATACCTTATTATGTCTCATTATACCTCCTCAAATACCAGGAACTAGAACAGGTTTTTGAATAGTAAAGTATTTGCCAATAGAGCATGGTGTTCATTTTCTTGAACTCTTTATATCCACTATTCACGATTTAGCATAGCTTTTACACCAGCTGTACATGGCAACTAAGGAACAATTTGCAGTAGTAAACAATGCTATCCTAAACTTGCATGTATGTAAGTCTAGATATAATATATATGAAACACAACACCTTCACATTAGTAACATAGTTATGAGGTTTTAGGTGTTTAGAAATATTTAATAAGACCAAATTAAATTTTAAAAATCAGAATTAAAAGTTCAAATTGTATTTAAACAAATTTAAATTTTCATATTTATTAATTATCACTTACGTTTTGCCTTTGAATTTAGTAGATCATTTTGATTATATTAGAATAAAAATAATTCCTTGAAGATATTGAATATTTACACATTTACATTTACTTTAATTGATATATTTTGTATTCATATTTTACATGCTTTCGTAGAAGTTTAAAAAAGTGGCCTCAAATTTTTAGACATATCTCCCATAGAGAGGTGGGGGGTCCATAATCTCTCTGGGTGGGCTTGTAACTGCTTCAACCAATAGAGTACAATGGAGGTGACACTATATGGCTTTTAAGACTGGATCTAAAAAGGCTGTGCAGCTTCTGCCTTGTCCACCAGCATACTCATTCCGGAACCCCTGAGCTGCCATTTAACTCGTCCATGTCCTGGGGCTGACACCAGTGAGGAAGCCTGAGTCATAGGAGGCATTCCAGTTAATAGTCCCAACTAAGCCGAGCCTTCAAGTATTCCCAGTCCAGGTACCAGACATGTGAGTGGAGAAACCTACAGATGAGTTGAGCCAGTACAGTCTCCTCCAGCTAGCCACGTCATGCCAGCTGAGACCCCAGAGATCACGAACCAGAATTAAGTCATCTGTGCTGTATTCTGTCCAACTGCCTGGCCCAGAGAATCCATAATGATAATAAAGTAGTTGTCATTTTTATGTCATGAAATTTTGTTACACACCATAGATAACTACCATGCTTTGAATAAGGTGACCTTTTATTTTGTAATTTAGAGAATGATTATTAATTAAAATGGAGAGAAGGAGAAAAGATTAAGAGACAAAAGTAGAGAGACTTCTAGTTATGACAGCATGCAGGAGTTGACAATTTTACTCAATAATCAAATGAATATAGAATATACTTCCACTTTGAGGAAGATGGAGTGGATATACATTCTGCATATTCCCATCAATAAGTATAACTAGAAACCTTGGACACTATATATATTAAAAATAAGAAGAACATGCTCTGGCTGCTTTGGCTCAGTGGGTAGAGCATCAGCTTGCAGACTGAAGGGTCCCAGGTTCGATTCTAAGCAAGGGCACATGCCCAGATTGAGGGCTCAATCTCCACTACGGGGTGTGCAGGAGACAGCTGATCAATGATTCTCTCTCATCACTGATGTTTCTATCTCTCTCTCCCTCTTCCTTCCTCTCTGAAATCAATAAAAAAACAATTTTTTTTAAAGGAAAAAGAACCTAAATAAAAAAGTGGAGAGAGGAAGGAAGACTGGCTAGTGACCGTGGGACGCCAAAATGACACAGAACAGTGCGTTCCCTTTTTGCCTCAGATATCCCAGACGGAGAAAGCTGGCTGCCACCTCCACAGCAGCAACAAGCAGTGCCACTTCCTCCGGTGTTAACAGAGGCCGAGGGAGGAAACGGACTTGTATTGCCCCCTGGAGGGTGGGGGCAGCACCCTCCTTCCACTGCCAGAGCAGAATCTTTATGGAGTCCTATAACAGAATACCCAAAATGTATAGGTTTATACCAATAACCAGGAATATCATAAACCCAATTTTTAAAAAGACGATAGATGCCTACACAGATTCTAGTTTAATTCTAGCTTAAATTCTCATTTCTAATAGAAATTCTAGATTAAATGTGTAAATATATGTAAAGTAATCGTGTGAACTGGTCTTTCAGAGTTATAATTGTTATGTATGTATAGTTAATCCATTAAAATAGGCTATGACTTAAATATCTGGTGTCTTTTATTAAATAATTTAATTTGTATATGAAAGAAGTCCATAGGCAGGAAGTGCTGGGCAGGCATGAAGTTTCCATGGTTGTCTCTATCCAGGTTTCTTCCATTTTGCTGCTTACCTTTGATTAGCATCTCTTTTCATGTTCAAAAATGACTGCTCCAGCTCCAGCCATCTCACTAAGAATTTAAGCAGCAGGATGGAAGGAAAAAAGGGAACAGCCTTAATTTCTCAAGAGATTGTCCCAAAGCCCTATCAGTTTTCATTGGTTAAAACTACATGTATAATTCCAACTAGCTGCAAAGGATGCTGGAAAATGTCATTTTTTGGCTACATTGTGTTCAGTTAAGAAGTAAGGTTCTGCCGAAACCGGTTTGGCTCAGTGGATAGAGTGTAGGCCTGCAGACTGAAAGGTCCCAGGTTTGATTCCGGCCAAATGCATGTACCTTGGTTGCAGGCACATACCCAGTAGGGGGTGTGCAGGATGCAGCTGATCAATGTTTCTAACTCTCTATCCCTCTCCTTCCCTCTCTTTGGAAAATCAATAAAATATATATTTTTTTTAAAAAAAGAAGTAAGGTTCTGTTTGAGAGAGAAAGGAAAATGGGCATGTGGTAATTTCCACAAAGTGAAATTTACACAGATTCAGACTGCACAAAATATGGAACCATAGAGAGTTTCCATTGGATGAAAGGAAGAAAAGGAAAACAAACAAACAAAAAAAAAACAGCAAAAATAAATTCCCCCTCTTACATTAAGGAAAAAGATAACATTATAAATTCATAAATGAGTTTGAATTTAGAAATGGTAGGTAGTGTATTGTTAGTACAATGCTTGCTATTAATAGTAATAGCTAAAAAAAATACAAAGAGCTAAAGAAAAAGTTTTAAGACAGATTTCAAAATGAAAACGTATTTTCTCTCTATAATATATTCTTTGTTTATTAATCTAATAAGCAAGGAAGTTCTCTCAAAGCTACTAAACTTTCATTTATTTTATTTACTTGGATAATTGCTTGTGAACCACTGTTTAATTTACATAGTTATTTTAAGCATGGCTATTACAAAGATTAATGATGGTTTAAAAATGCTTCCTAGAGAGGGAGTAGGAGGAAGGAGCTGGAAATAGTTACGAAAAGATAATAGAGTGATCTTTGTGGCAAAGGAACTGCTCTGTATCTTTACTATGGTTATGAGTACATGAAAATGCATATGTGATAAAATTGCATACAACTAAACACACACGCACACACACATGCACACACAAGAGTCAAACTGGGGAAATCAGAAGACAGGTGAATTGTATCAATGCCAATACTCTGGTTGAATGTACTGTAGTTTTGCAAAGTGTTATCTTTAAACGGTATGCAGTGGTACCTCAATCAGTAACTCATACAATTGTCCAGGGGCCCACTGATACAATGGCTTCTTACTGTGTGCTTGGAACATTCTTAAGATTGTATTAAGCTTCTGCTTTGCAACTTTTATTTGTCCACCTTCTATACTTCAAGGATTCTCATAATGTCTAGTCCATTCATGTTTTTCAATATCAAGGTATGTGCATGGATGTACCCTTTCTGTAATTTTTAGAGATTTAGGAAAGAGGGAAGGAGTGAAGAGAGGATAGAATGTGTTCTCCATCTGCCATATTGATCCAATCTCTTGGCTAAATTTCTAAGCACACATTGAACCAAACACAGACAGCTGCTAGTTCATATGATCTAATTTGGAAATCTCTGATTCTGAGGTGATGTCATATTAAGCTATTTCCATTGAAAACTTGGTCCCATGTTGAAACTGGCATCTGCATGACACATGTGAAAAGATTTAATTCTCCTTCCTCAGAACTAACTTTCAGATTTAAATATTAGATCTCAAAAGAATGTCAAGTTCTATATTACAAAGATTCCTACAAGCATATAACAGCAACAATACAAATAATATTTTTGTCCAATTATAACAAAGAGAGAAAAGAATATTATTAAAAAAAAATCTGTAAAGTGCTGACGTTCAAAAATAAGAAAAAACAACTCAGATCCTTAAATGTAATTTCCCTACACTCAAATCTGAAATTACTTCAACCAACAGTGTTAATAAATTAAGGAATAACCTACCATGGATTGAAAATTACGGTGTAAATTCCAAACTTTGAAATCTAACATGCTCTGATTGGTCATGTCTATTAGCTGTCTCCTGCACACCCCCTACCTGGGATCGAGCCCTTGTTCTGGAATCGAACCAGCAACCTGTGGTGCACAGATGACGCCCAATCAACTGAGCCACACTGGCGATGGCTTTTACAAAATATTTACTGAACATATAACATGCCCAAGGCACTGGTCTAGGCTTGTGATACAACAGTGAACTAAACAGACAAAACCTCCTGTTTTGTGGACCTCATATTCTAGTAAGTTACCTGTATCTCCGATAAGCTGAACTTGGCCTTTTCCTACAGAAATTACTATCAAAATAGATAAATGTTTTATACCCAAACACAAATATAGATGCCTCCTTAGCATCACCCAGTCATATAAAAATGTTTGATGACATAGCACAGCGATACATTTAGCTACTGACTTCAAACCATTAGAAGTGAATGTGAACAAGATCAGTTAGCCTAAAATGTATCTGCCTAAAGTGATTCACTTGGAAAAGGAAGTAGTATTGCTAAGTTTTATTAGCTAAGTGTACTATATTTAAGATAACTCATATTAGACCTTAATCTATAGCAGAAGACCAAGCCGTGGAAATAATCCAGATGTAAGAACTGGGCGGACTGAGAAGCAAGATTTTTATTTTTATTTTTAAATATATTTTATTGATTTTTTACAGAGAGGAAGGGAGAGAGATAGAAAGTCAGAAACATCGATGAGAGAGAGACATTGATCAGCCGCCTCCTACACGCCCCACAGTGGAGATGTACCAGTAAGCAAGGTACATGCCCCCGACCAGAATTGAACCCGGGACCTTTCAGTCCGCAAGCTGACGCTCTATCCACTGAGCCAAACCGGTCTCAGCTGGAGCAAGATTTTGATCATCTACAGTTGTACTATCCAACCTACTGGCTGCTAGTCACATTTAGTTATTCAACTTAGAATGAAAAATTTTAAATTTAGCTCCCCAGTCACTGTAGACACATTTCAGGTGCTACAGAGCCTCTGGTTGCTATATCGAAAGTGCAGATATGCCTAGCTCTATTTCCAACACTGCAGGAAGTTGTATTGGTGGTGTTGCTCTAGAGCAGTGGTTCTCAACCTTCCTAAGGCCGAGACCCTTGCATACAGTTCCTCATGTGGTGGTGACCCCCAACTATGAATTTTTGCTACTGTTATGCATCATGATGTAAATATCTGCCTTTTCCGATGGTCTTAGGCGACCCCTGTGAAAGGGTCATTCAACCCCCAAAGGGGTCGCGACCCACAGGTTGAGAAACAATTCTCTAGAAAATCAGAAGAGGCACACATTTCCCAAAGAGGGCCATAAAATGTAGTGGTTTGTAATAGCAAAAAGTAAGTTTTCTTCTCCATCCCTTGTCTGCTTCCATCCCTGAATCTTATTTTCTGTTCATCTCCTAGAAACTGTCTCCTTTCCTTACTCCTTCTCTATCTTCTCACATTTCTCCCCACACTCCATTTTTCAACCCCCTTCTCTGTTTTTTGCAGTAACAAATATGCCGTCCACATTTAATGATTTCATACATTTATTGAGGTTGGTATGTTTTAGTAATTTCTCAGTGTTAACATTTAAGGAGCTGAATCTTTCTAATATATTCGCTCCACACACACACACACACCCCAACCCCCAGTACAAAATTTACATGAGACTCTTTTTTCTAAGGGATGCATCTTTGCTGTATTTCCCTTCGTAGAATTGTCCTTGCTTAGAATCTGAGTGGAGAAGATAATGCAATTCTGGTTCCAGACTCTGGGGTTTCCCTCCATCAAAGGAAGGGCTCAGGTCCCTGGGCCGCGAAGCCCGCACGGCCCCATCGGCACTGGTCCTTCTGCTGAACCTCTACTGCCACCTAGCGGAGAGAGGGGAGAGGGCGCCTTCGTCAGTTTGGCGGTTGCCAAGCGACGGAGGCGGGGCCTGGCCTAAGGGGGAGGGCGCACACTAAACGATGCCGAGAGAGCTGTAACAACGCCGCTTCCTATTGGCTGAAGAGATCTCAGCCGTCACCATGAACCAATGAGCGGATGCAAACTAGATGACGTCGACGCCATGCGACTGCTCCTCTCCGCCCCCCTCCATGCCCTAGCGACGCGCCTGGCGACCGCCGGAACCCGCTGTAAACACTTGGGGTCCTCCGCTGCCCCATGTACACCTCGCCGCTCGCGCTGCTGCAGGTGTGCTTCCTGCTGGCCCCCGAGGGCGTCCGTCCTCAGCCTTCTTCCCCGCCGTCAGGGCCGGTGCCCACCTCCTCGGAGCTAGGGCCGCAGGGCGGGACCCTGCAAGCCTCTTCGGAGGGGACGGACACGCCGCGCGCTGTGCCTGCGACTTCTTCGGTGTTCCCCACTGTAGGGACCCCGTCCGCGCCTGAAAATGGGGCCGTGGACCTCTTCCCAGGTGAGGGGATGGGGGGGGAAGTGGGGATGGAAACTGCAGGCTTAGATCTAAAATCCTGTGAACAGCCGGGACCGGTTTGGCTCAGTGGATGGAGCGTAGGCCTTCGGACTGAAAGGTCCCGGGTTCGATTCCGGTCAAGGGCATGTATCCTGGTTGTGGGCACATCCCCAGTAGGGGGCGTGCAGGAAGCAGCTGATCGATGTCTCTCTCTCATTGATGTTTCTAACTCTCTATCCCTGTCCCTTCCTCTCGGTAAAAAATCAATAAAATAGCCGAGACCGGTTTGGCTCAGTGGATAGAGCGTCGGCCTG
>PVJN01015089.1:0-19506 GCA_004026805.1 Lasiurus borealis | reverse complement strand
GCACATCTCCAGTGTGGGGTGTGTAGGAGGTGGCTGATTGATGTCTCTCTCTCATCGATGTTCCTGACTTTCTATCCCTCTCACTTCCTCTCTGTGAAAAATCAGTAAAATGTATTTTTTAAAAATCAATAAAATATATCTTAAAAAATAAAAATAAAATCCTGTGATCAAAGTGAATTTCTACAAAGTGAGGTTTGGGGCTGTCAGAAGAGGGGAATTCGCACCTGGAAGAACTTAGGGATCCTCATCCCTTTCGCTCTCCCTTTGTTGTCCCTCCGTAGCCTTACCCATCTGTGTCTGTGACTTGACTCCCGGCACCTGCGATATAAATTGCTGCTGCGACAGAGACTGCTATCTTCTCCACCCGAGATCAGTGTTCTCCTTCTGCCTCCCAGGAAGCGTGAGGTGAGCTGACATGTGCAGGCTGAGCCCTGGAGGGGATGGGGGCTCTAGAATAGGTGACAGTTGGAAGTATGAAGAGATCCTTCCTCATTTCCACTGTAAGTGGGTTCCTTGGTTGTTCCCAGCAGTGACATGGCTCTTCGGAATCTTTAGAGCAGGGCTGTGCAATAGACTAGGACCTTTGTGTTGTCTGTGGCTGCCCAAAGAGTCATTCTTTGGCATCTGACTGACATCTAAGGGGCAGCCTTGTTTGGACCTAGCCCTGTGCTTCTAAGTGTATCTTCTCTTCATCCTGTTTCTTCGCAGGTCTTCAAGTTGGGCTTGTGTGGACAACTCCCTTATCTTTAGGAGTAATTCCCCATTTCCTTCAAGAGTTTTCATGGATTTAAATGGAGTTAAGCAATTTTGTGTCCATGTGAACAACTGTGAGTAGAAAAGCATGTTGGTTCTTATTGACTAACATTTACACTCAGTAGCCAGGTTATTACGATCTCTGAACGCATAATAATCTGGCCACTCAGTGTATATCTTATATAATAAAAGGCTAATATGCAAATTGTTCCCTCAACCAGAAGTTCGACCAGCAGGCAGGCCGGCCAACCGCCCATGTCCCCTCCCCCTGGGCAGGCTGTCTGGACCCCACCCATGCACGAATTCATGCACTGGGCCTCACACACACACACACACACACACACACACACACACACACACACTGAGTGGCCAGATTATAATGCCTTCAGAGATCATAATAATCTGGCCACTCAGTGTATTGAAGTTGGTTTTATCTCTGTCCTTTTCCTTTCTTTGTTTTGTTTTTGATTTTTTCTGTTCTTTGAGAATTTCTATCATCTCCTTCTCTACCTGCCCCCTCTCTCTTTCTCTTATTAGTGAACATTTGCAATTTTTTAATGCCCTCTTGGCTATGGGTCAGAAAACCCATACAGAACTTTAATTTCAATCATCCCTGTTGGCCCAGATAATTACAGGCAGATTCTGTTCCCCTACTTGATACAATCTCCATGAATGCTCTCAATGAATCTCCAGTAAGTGATACATAGGAGGCACCAAATAGTACATGAGTGAATGTCTTTGAAAAATGACCTATGTACCAACCTTTTTATTTTATGAAGCAACAGTGAAGGAGAAAGAGCATTAGAGTCAGATCTCAGCCTTGCCATTTACTTACCAGCTGCTCAGACTTGGGAAAATCCCTTGGCATTTCCAGTCTCATTTCTTCATTTGCAAAATAAGCAATAATATTAATACTAGCCCTGGATGTGAAAGTTCTCTGTTAATGTTAGAGTGCAATAGCAATGAGAGGTGGTTATTACTAAGGTTTTTAAATAGACTTGGAAATTTTCTGAGTATAACTATAACAAATTAGCTGCGGCTACCCCATCCTTTCCGAATCTCCCACTGCTTCTAGTCCCAGGCTTACTGCTCTGGAGCTATTGCAATAGCATCCGTCTGGTCTTCCTTGCTTCTGATCTCCCCTCCTGCCTCCAATGCCATCCTGCTACTGCTCTGGGCCAGTAGTTTTGGACTTTCTCTCCCCAACAACACCTGAGAGTCATTCCCTTGGAAACTATAGGACACTTAGGATTGTTCCATTTATATAAACATCATGTCTCCCAAGGTAAATTATCAGAATCTAGAAAGAATGGATTATATACTCAGAAGTGGGGTTGCTGGGTCATGTGGTAACTCTACTATTAATTTCTGAGGAACCTCCATACTATTTTCCATTGTGTTGGCTATATTCTTATCTCGATATTAATACTAAAACAGTAATTCATTTACCAGATTACAAGTAAATTAGAAGGTGATAGAAATCAGAATTGTCAACTCAAGATGGAATATAGATTGGGAACCTTCTGGAAAAATGTTTTATAACTTAATCTGAGTAATAGTAATAACATTATGTAGATTTGTAAAAATACTTTTGAGTTTACACTTAAGATTACTCATTTGTATATTAAAGCTTACTGTGTATATATTATGCGTCAATAAAAACATTAGTTATTTGGCATGTAAGCTACTTAAAAATAAATATTTTGCTTTTATCTAAAACCCTTTTATTTCTAAACACATTTTAGCAAAATTAAACTATTTCCAGAAGCCCCACACGGTCAATGCATCCAACTTCCAGCCCCCAGCTACAGAGTTTGGAGGCAAACCATTCGATTCAACATTCCAAACACAGTCGCCACCACCTTTTTACAAGGTAAGCCTGGGGAAGGGGATGGAATTGTTTGGTTTGATTTTTCCCTCATAACCAATAATTGACTGGGTATCTTTGAGGTACCCCGCTGCAGCAAGGTAAACAATTGTCAGTTCTTTTGGAGGGCAGTGTTGTCCACATTAACAAGCTGAATTAATTTTTCTTTCTGCTTTTTTAGCTCCTGGTGGACTACTGTCCACTTTCATTGTGAGTAAATTTCTGCTGTGCTTTCAGGCTGGGGACCCCATTTTGACTTACTTCTCCAAGTGGTCTGCACTAAGCTTGCTGAGGCAGCCTACAGGGGCTGGAGCTGGGGGACTCTGTATCGAGAGCAATCCTGCAGGTGAGTCCAGAGCAGAAGTACCAACCTTTTTCTTCAAGTTAGAAAAGGCTTTCTCATTTACCCCTCCCTTAATTCTTTGTGCGCTAAGGTTTCTTGGAGAGTAAAAGTACAACCTGTGTCCGTTTCTTCAAGAACCTGGCAAAGAGCTGCACCTTGGATCCAGCCCTCAATGCTGTCTCTTACTACAACTTCACAGTCTTGAAGGTGGGCATCCCTTCCCTCCCACTGTCAGCGCTATAGGTTTAAAGTCAACATGCTGCCCACTGCTGGGTTGTGGGCAAAGCACTAACTTGGGAGTCAGAATGTCCAAGAGCAACATAAAAGGCAGAAGGCCTGGAAGTCTTATTGTCTGCAGAAAGATGAACGAATTAGGGCTATATAGCCATGGTTAGAGATTTTCAACCTCTTGGCTAATGGGATTGGCTAGGAAGGGTGAGAAAGATGACATCTCACTATTTCATCACAACTTCTGCTTTTGTCATTCAGTAGAGCTCAGAGTAGATGGGCATCATAGCCCTTCAGCTTTCTCCTGGCGTTTTAGTGTAAAGAATAGTCAGGTAGAAGAGAGGAAGCAAATGATCCTAATATGTTGATTTATTTAAACCCCCCCCCCCCCAATGTGAAAACAAACTCCTGGAGATTTTCTCTAAGGTATGTACATATTCATTTTCTTGCTTTTCTCTTATTCTAGGTGCCAAGAGGTATGACTGATCTGCAGAATAAGAAGGTAGGGTGCTGCTCATCAGGAAAAAGTAAAGTGAATATTTGGTCTCTTTGCATCTGAGGCGATTTCAGTCTTGATTATAATGTGAAAGAAAATGTCTTTGTAATATATCAAAATGTTAAGTGTGAATCTAAAACAATGTTTTCCATGTGTTCTATATGATTAAGAAGTATATGAATTAAGAATTCAAAAATTTGTTAGATAAGTTTGGGAAATATTGGGTTAAACAAAGTTAAACACTATATTTAGGGTGGACTTCTTGGAGTCTTTAATAGGCTTAAGGACCTTCTTAATCTCTAAAAGGCAGGTATCAAATATTATTTCTAAAACCTAATTGACCATGGAACCTTTATTTTATATCTAATAGAATCAATGTTCTGAGAAATACGTTTGAGATGTGCTGACTTAGAATGACAATGACTTGGACTTAAGTTGTAGGCTGGCAGCAGAAGGAGAAAGTTGATGATCAAAATGAAAAATACTCATTTTAGTATGCTTTGTAGCTCGCAGTAGAAGAGGAAATGCTGCTTCCAATTTTAGTTGATTGGCTTCTTTCCCTTGCTAGTTCCAGGTTCCTGTAACACTTGTCTCACAGGCTGGTTCTCCCCTGTTGGCTGGAAACACTTGTCAGAATGCTGTTTCCCAGGTAGGGATGCTGACCTCAGGTTCTGGGTTGATGAATATTGATCACCATTACTGAGGTACCTCATCTTCAGTACCGCACCGACCCCACATGAAGTTTTGTGCATTACCTGAAAATTAACATGTCAAGAATTGAGCCCATCCCCTTCCTCCCTACCATGTTTCGGTCGTTTCCACTGCTACCGTCCTCTGGTATTGCTTGTCATGAACATTAAGAGTATTTCTGACTCCTCTGTTGATATGCAGTCTCTTAGGGTTCTTACTGACCATGTTTTCTTCCGTTAGCAAAGTCAGTATCATCTGAAAATCTAAAGTAGACTAATCAACTTTTCCTCTATTCTCTTTTAATGAACCGACAGAAGTAAACATTATCTTAATGCATCACTTTAAAGACTATGTTCAGAAATCTAAGGATCAATTGCTTATAACTTCCAACTCCAGCTACTGTTTCTCCTCATCCTCAGACATGGGACAGCCAAGTATATCAGGTTTCCATTCAGTTGCCTGTGCTTCTTCTCACCTTCCTCTGCACACAAAACATTTTTCTTCCCTTTCAAATCTTAAAACTTACCTCTCCCATGGATCTTTTAAGAGCTCTATCCAGTCTCTTTTCTTGTGTGTTTTTAAGACTACTTGTTTATTTTCTTTCATTTAGCTATATTTTTTATTGAGATATAATTAACATATAATATTGAATTAGTTTTAGATATACACTATGATATGATATATGTAACAGGGTGGGCAAAAGTAGCTTTACAGTTTGAGTTAAGGACCATCACCACACAGTTACAAATTTTTTTCTTGCAGTGAAAACTTTCAAGATCTACTCTTTGATCAACTTTCAAATGTACAATTTTGTTCATAGTAGCCACTATACCCTTATTCATTTATAATAAAACCCTTAAAGACAGAAAATTTAAACATAATTGGCCCACTAAATAATCTTTATTAATTGATTCTCCTTTTGTTTCAGGTCATCTATGAGATAGAGACCAATGGGACTTTGGGAATCCAGAAGGTCTCTGTCAGTTTTGGACAAACCAACCTGACTGTTGAGCCAGGTGCTTCCTTACAGCAACAGTTCATCATTCGCTTCATGGTAAGGGCCTTCTGCTAATAGGGGGTGGAGGGGGAAGGAATATAGTTTCTCTGCATCTAACACCCGTGAAATAGAGTGACAATATGAAGGCCTACTTCGGTCTGTCAGTGGAGGCATTTCTTTTATAGTGTGCTGACTTCCTGAATACATTTAAAAAGACAAATGATCCCTTCACTGCCGAGGAAAAGAACAGCCATTGCTGTAGCAGAGTCAAAGCCAAGGGAACCGTAAAGCACACTTGGTGTTCACTGTGATAGGGGCCTCAGCATCCAGAATGCCATAATTTAACTACAAATGATAGGGATTCACCAATGCCTGTTCATGAACATTTTCTCTGATTCTCTATTTGGCCCCCAGCCAAGCAGGAATTCAATGTCAAATCCAAACTCTTTTTGTTTTTAAAGAGAGAGACATCGATCAGCTGCTTCCTGCATGCCCCCTACTGGGTACATGCCCTTGACTAGAATCGAACCTGGGACCTTTCAGTCTGCAGGCCGACGCTCTATCCACAAAGCCAAACTGGTTTCGGCCAAACTCTTTTTTTAAATAGTCATTTTGAATCATAAACTCAGCCATCATCCCACAGAAATTCTTTAATGAACTTTTCTTATATTTCTATGTATTCAGTAGATACTTTTTCACTTTTTGTATTTCTGTATTATTACGTGCTTACAATGAGCATGAATTTTTGTCTATGTGTATGTATGAATGTTGTCAAAAATGTAAATGGCATTCAGTGTGTTAATCGTTACCCACTTAACCTAAGTTTCCAATCTTCTGCTGCTACTTTTTGAACCTTGCCAAGTCCAGTTTTTTCCTCAGCTCTGCCTCCAGGTGATCAACCAAGTCTCATCTCTCAGAGTTCATCTCTGAAACATCTACAGTTAATTAAAATATATTTATAAATTACATTTCTCCTTTTAGCCAGGCTGAACATAGACCTAAATTGATGATAATTTTTTAAAAAACAGTGTTGATAGATCTTTGTTTATAACCCTTGGTAGCAGTGCCATATAGTGAATTTATATAGTAAATTTCAATGTTCAGTTCACTCAGGATTTACTGCAGGGGATAAAAATGGAAGTCATTGGAATAGAAGTTTTTGTAAAACCCTACACTGTGGAAGGAAGCCCCCGGTGCAGCTAACTTAAGGAAGGGTGTGAAGTCAAGCAGTGGAAGGTGTGAGAGCCTGCTTCCTCTGTAAGTGACTTTCTTTTACTCTCTCTGCAGGCTTTTCAGAGCACAGCCACTTCCCTTCCTGGTCCTAGAAGTGGGAATCCTGGCTATATTGTTGGGAAGCCACTCTTGGCTCTAACTGGTGACATAAGTCACTCTGTATCCTTTCTGGAGCTGAGTGGCCTGTTGCAGCCTAATGAGAAAAGCTGCAGCTGCTGATCTTTTGGATTTTCCAATTCTGCAGTTGCCCATTTTTTTGGTATCCAGGACTTCCCTTACCAAGCCATCAATACAGTGTCTTCTCAAATGGTGATATGACCAAAGGCTTTAAAACATCTTGGACTGGCTGATGGTGAAGATCATGACTGATTTTTGTTTTAATGAGGTATTTATATGCTGTTGTGTGGTTAACCATTTTTGGAAAAGCACTATCTCTGTGTGCTTTTTAATTACTAGAAGAAGAAAACAAATTATGACTTGAACGATACCATGGTATTAATAAAATATAAGTGGTGTTAAGGAAACAATAAGAGCATACATTTCCCAGTCTGCCTACTTTTCTTCTGTTATGACCTCCTTGACCATCACTTTCTACCTCAGATGACCCTCTTGCAGAGCCAGGGTGATGGAACTTGCTCTGTCAGGAGACACAAAGTACAATTTGGGGTGAATGCAATGTCTGGATGCAAACTCAGGTAATTCATTGCTCCCACATCATTTCCCACAATTTTGTCTCTATCTAGGGAGTATGTTGATATGGTAACTTTTATATTTTGAATGATAGTTCAGAGATTGCTAATTAGGAATAGTCATAGAATCGAAATGATATTCATAATCGAAATGAGAGTTTTCTGACAGTCCTTTATACTTACCAAAGATTTTTTTCCTTCCAATTAATTGTATACTATTATCCTATATAATAAAAGGCTAATATGCAAATCGACCAAACAGCAGAATGACTGGTCGCTATGATGCACACTGACCACCAGGGAGTAGACACTTAGTGCAGGAGCTGCCCCCTGGTGGTCAGTGTGCACCCATGGGGGGAGCACCGCTCAGCCAGAAGCCGGGCTCACAGCTGGTGAGGGCTCCCAGACTGCAAGAGAGCACAGGCTGGGCTAAGAGACCTCCCCCCCCCCACCCTAGTGCATGAATTTTGTGCTCTGGGCCTCTAGTTTCTAATACTTGGATTAATTTGCTAATATGGTTACATTATTACGTAAGCAGTGGACTGCAGCCTCTCTGATGTTTAATTTCAGGCTGAAAAACGTGGATTGCAGCCACTTGCAGCAAGAGATGTACCAGACTCTCCACGGAAGGCCCAGACCAGAGCATGTTGCCATCTTCGGTAATGCTGACCCAGCTCAGAAGGCAGAGTGGACCCGGATTCTCAGCAGGAACTGCAGTGTTTCAGTAAGGAGAGAAATACCTGTCTGACCTGTAGATAGAATGAATTGGCAGTCCCAAAATGGGACTCGCATCCCCATTTTGTTGAAATTAAAACTAGCCCTGCTGAGACTGGTTTGGCTCAGTGAATAGAGCAACGGCTCGTGGACTGAAAGGTCCCAGGTTCGATTCCGGTCGGGGGCATGTACCTTGCTTTCGGGCACATCTCCACCGTGGGGCGTGCAGGAGGCGGCTGATCAATGTCTCTCTCTCATCGATGTTTCTGACTTTCTATCTCTCTCCCTTCCTCTCAATAAAATATATTTTTTTTAAAATCAACCTTCCTCGTTGTTAGAGAAAAATATATTACATTTATATTTCAAATATTCTTGCATTCCTGAATATTTGGTCAGCGCAGATTCTTTCTTTGAGGTTGAGATTATATTCTTTCTGTTATAAAATTTGTATTTTTACATTTACTAACAATATATTACCAAGTTAGAAATTCTTGTGCCATGTAGAATAGTATTAAATTAAAAGTAAAAACCTCAACACCCTCTGCCCCTGAAGTCACCTCATCCAGCTGTTATGTGTTTGCTTTTTTGGGTGGCCTACTAGATGAGGTCTCTTAACTGCAGTCTGACTAAAATAAAGAAATTTGCTGTGTTCTTTATTTTCTTCTTCTTTTGCCTACCCCCTACCTCCTCACTTTAGTTTGCTGCTGTACCTTTAATTTTCTTTTTATTTAAAAATGTAAATTATTTATTTTTCTGTATAAGTAATATATATACTTGGCTTGAAAATTTCAAAAAGTACAGATGAACCATAGTTTATTTAACCAGTTTTATGGGTGGACATTCAGGTGTTTATTGAGTTTTGCTATTATATATAATGTTACATTTTATAATCTCATTCAGGTTACCACATCATACATGTGAGAATAAACCTATATGTTAAATCCTAGAAATAAGAATTTCTAGATCAAAGGGTATAGGCATTTAAAGCTTTAATAAGTACTGCCAATTCATTCTATCTATAGGTCATAGCAATTTGTAGTCCCTCCATCCATCCATGAGACTGCTTGTTTCCCTAAACTTAAATCAATACTATGTTTTTTAATTTTTTAAGCTTTGCTCTTCTAAGTGAAAATAGCATTCCAATGTAGTTTTATTTTTCTCTATGAATAAGGTTGAGTATGTTGACATATGGTTGAACAATTTGTGTTTCCTTCACTGTGATCTCTATATATATATCCCTAGCCCATTTTTTATTAAATTATTGGTCTCATGACTTACAGGAAATCTTTGCATATTTGAGAAATGGGTTCTTTTCTGTGATTTGATTTGCAGATTTTTTTTTTCTGAGTTTGTCACTTATCTTTTGACTTGGTTTATGGTGTTTTTTGCCATGCAGAAGTTGACTTTTCTGTTGTGAAATTTATCAGTCCTTTTTTACCTTGGCGTTTTAGTTCAAACTTTGAAAGACCTTCCCCTTAGAGATTATTTTTAAAGTGTTGTTTTTCCCTTTCTCAGCACTATTCTGACTTTATTCCTTATATACTTCTTTCCTTTTGAGGAGATTTGGGGGATAAGTAAACACATGTATTGATCCAGCCTATAGGCAACTGAAGTCAAATTGAGTTCTTTTAAACTTCAAAGCCATACTGAGGGAGTGGATTTTGGATGCTACATGGCTGAATACAGGAAAGGTTTGGGGTGAGATGATAATGGAATTTACTCTCTATTATTCTTAAGTTTACATCTTAAAAAATCACATTTCCAAAGAGCATTCGACAACATGGGAAAATGTTCCAAATGTAGAATCAATGAAAAGAAAAATGTTTAAAAATATTTGGAACAAACTTAAGAAAAAATATTCAATATCATTAGCCATTAAAAAATTGCAAAACCATGATGAGATACCACTTCACAGCCACTAGGATGTCTGTAAGTAAAAAGATGGCTAACAGGTGTTGGCAAGGATGTGGAGATATTGGAACCCTCAGACATTGTTGATGGGACTGCAAAATGGTGCAGCCACTTAGAAAACAGTTTGACAGTTACTTAATAAACATAAACATGGCCTGTCTTCTCCTACTCCTAGTTTATATATGTTATTGTCTATATCTGAGCCTTACTATAAAACAGTATGAAGCTAGAAAAGCACAAAGCATATTTGAGGGTAGTTTGTATCTGCTAAGTTACAGTAACTTACTGATTAAAGCACTCACTTGCATCAATCCTTCTTGTATCTTAGAATTAATCCTCCAAGAGTTAGACTATTTGGTTGGACTTCATAATCACTGTAATTCTTTCTTCCTTAACTATTCACTGCTCCTGTGCTCAATCCTTTGCTTCAGTCAAGTGTTTGCTCGAGGCCCGTGCCTCGTACATGCCAGGCACATAGAAGACACTCAGTAACTAGGATTCACATTAATCAGTGATGTCCCTCCATGGCATCATGTGCTGTTCTAGTTGTATGCTTTTTGTATGCCATCTCTCTACCTGAATTTTCCTTTAATCGCCACTTCTTGGTCACATATTACTCATTCCAGTTCCATCCTTAACCAAAGGTGGCTGTTTCTTCCTATTCTGGCATTCCACAATACTGACTGCATACCACTCCCTGAGCACTTCTTTTTTATTATTTTTTTTAATCCTCACCTGAGGACATGCTTTGAGAGATGGGGAGGGGCATCAGTGGGTTGCCTTCCGTACATGTCCTGACCAGGAATTGAACCAGCAACCTTTCAGTCACAGGACGATGCTCCACCCAGCTGTGCCACTCCAGCTGGGCACATTGAGCACTTCTTATAGCCATTGTAAATGGGCTTACATTTTATAATCTCTATATTAGTAATTTCCATTTTAGAATTTTAATTTTCCTAAGATCAAGGATAGTAATACAGTTTATGTGAACTTTTGTGTTCTCTACGCCACATTGTCAATGTACAATGTTTAAGAAATAATGGCTACTCGATGCATGGTGATGGATTTATAGGTAGCCATCAGAAATTCAAGCAGATGCTTCTTTACCCTTCTGCAGGCTACACGTTGCCCTTCTTGCTGTGTCATACCAGTGTCCCTGGAGATCCAGGTGTTGTGGGCATATATAGGCCTCCAGTCCAACCCACAAGCTCATGTGTCAGGAGCACGATTCCTGTACCAGTGTCAGTCCATAAAGGTAAGTCATTGCTTATAAAGGACCACTAATCCTTGCAAAGTCTAGACCAGTGGTTCTCAACCTTCCTAATGCTGCAACCCTTTAATACAGTTCTTTATGTTGTGGTGATCCCCAACCATAAAATTATTTTTGTCGCTACTTCATAACTGTAATTTGCTACTGTTACAAATCTTAATGTAACTATCTGTGTTTTCTGATGGTCTTAGGAGACCCTGCTAGCTGTTCATGACCCACAGGTTGAGAACCGGTAGTCTAGACTGCCTTATCAGCCATTTGATGCCTATATAATTTTTGACTTCTGAGAGACAATTTATGCTACAGCGAATGCTTGGTTAGAGTGAGCTGACACAATTTACTTTCGAGTAGATCCTCCCTGCCTGGTTACTGATTTTTTAATATCCTGAACTGAGACTATAGTATAGGTTAGTTTCTTTTAAATTATCATACCACTATTATTATATTGGTTGATTCAGCCACAGAAAATACTTTTCCATAACTGTATATTCAGTATGACAGTCACACACTTGAGTCCCTGATCCTTCTGCTCTGAGAGATGTCTGAGATTTTACTATCCATGTTTTCTTTTAGGATTGTTAATGCTTTCATAACTTACACAGTCTTTTATCTGTGCTTATTCTTGTGTATAGTGTAAGTTGGTGGACTAGTTGCATATACAACTGTCAAAACTCATTACAATGAACATTTGAGATGTGTGCCTTTTATTGTATATAAATTATACTTCAATGAAAAAGTTAAAATGAAACAAACAAACAAACAAGAAAGCCCTGACTAGGGGATAATACTTACAATACACATACCTGGCAAATTTCTTGTATGTAGAATAAAGAATTCCTACAACTCAATAATGAGCTACAAACCTGAGTCAAAGAGGAATGTGTCCTAGTTCATAGTCTGAAATATGTGTCTACAAAACATAAATCAAAGAGCTTTTTCTCTGATAACAAGAGGCCCGATGCACAAAATTTGTGCAAGAGTAGGTCTTCCTTCCCCGGCCACCGGCACCGGCTTCCCTCTGGCACCTGGGACCCAGCTTCCCTCGCAACCCGGCTTCGTGGGGAAGGTCATCCGGTCTAATTAGCATATTACACTTTTATTATTATAGATGAGTTTTTATTTGAAATGATTCAACATGCAGATTTACATATAATAGTTTAAAAATTGAGATTACAAGAATGTAATATAGTAATACATATATATACACACACATACATACATATGATGTATTTTTTATTACCAAAGCCAAACAAAACCTAATGCAAACTTTTCATGTTGTTACAAAGTAAATCTTACTTGGGGAAAACGGGTTTTGCTGCACATAAACTGAATTGAAGAAAAAAAAATCCCCTAAAATCTCACAAAATGTCAAAACGGAATTGTTGGTAGCGATTTCTGAAGTAGACATCATAAAATATTGTAGGTTAAAGTAGAAATAAAATAAATCAACCATACATAATAACTGAATTCCTGCTAAAAGAAATGAGCTGACTTGGCCATGTACCTTTTGTTGTCTTGATACTAGCAAAAAAAATTGAGTTAACTGGACTTTGATTAAGGTTTTTTCTTTGGTTTCATTTTTTGTTTTTAGTTTTTCACTTTTCTTGCTGCTCATGCTAAACAGTGAATTTTCAAATTTTGCTTATACATAATTTTTTAAATGTAAATAGAAAAAATTTAGACTTCAGAATTCAAATATAACACATTGAACTTACCTCAGAAATCTTGTTCTTTATGAGGACTAAGAAAACAGAGATATTCTCATAATAAGTTATTCTCATTGCATTATGTTGAAATACAGGACTAAAAGATTTTGTGTTATATTTTCAAGTGTGTTTGAGACCAGCTTGTTTTTATGTATGAGTAAACTTGGGTTCTTACACAGATGCTACTGAAAAAGAAAAAGAGTAAGCTATTAAGGTCTAAATCTTTGGGACCATGAGTGAGACGGACTGATGTGTGGCCTGGAGGTACAGTTAGTTGCACACTAGGTTTGCTTATACCAGCATTACCACAAATGTGAGAGTAATTTGTTGTGCTATGATTTTATAAGTGCCACATCACTGGGCAATAGGAATTTTTCAGCTCCATTATAATCTAATGGGACCACTATCATATACGTGGTTGTCATTGACCAAAACATTGTGAAACTGCCAGCTGTTCGTATCTTTGTGTCTTTTTGTGGAACTACTAATTTTCTTCAGAGAAAGGCCCTCCGTACTGAACGATATAGTTGTAAGACCACCTATCAACATTTTGGAATTAGATGAGGAAAGGTATTTCATTATACAGAGTAATTCTTTATTTTTAGTTCTGTGCCTCACTCAGTCCTTCTTTATGCCCAACATCTCTAAATCCAGAATTTCTCTGATTTGAATTGTCCAGGGAGAGAGTCCCATTCAGGAACCATGTTCTGTCCCTACCTCTTCCCTGCCTCCCTGTTGTCTCCTGTTACTGAGTCGTTCAGGGTTCTACAAAGACTTGCTTGCTCTCGTCTCTGGAAGCTTTTAGGTTTAGCCCCCTTTCCCTTTGTGAGCCTGGATCCTCTTGGAGCCTAATAAGATAGAGCTGCTAAGCATGTCACAGCAGTTTTGCCATCTGGCCTCTCTGATATCAGGCAGTTCCCCAGTTGGGGGAAGCTAGAGTCAGTTTTCAGATAGGTGTGACTGTTCACAGTTCTGGTGTCATGGACTTGCTGAGAAATTCATTTCCTGAGTCTCAGAAAATTACATAGGACCAATGTGAGGAAATGGTATATCTTGCTTAGATTGGTTTTGGACTTTCTGCAGGGCAAGTTATGGTAAGTCAAGTAGAGGGCTATTTAAATTGGTACCAACTGCAGACTTGTCATGGACTTTCTTCCTACAGGATTCCCAGGTAACAGAAATGTCTTTAACAACAACTGTGACCTTTGTGGACATTACCCAGAAGCCAGAGCCTCCACGAGGCCAACCAAGAACCGACTGGAAATTGCCATTCGACTTCTTCTTTCCTTTCAAAGTGGCCTTCAGCAAAGGAGCAGACTCTCACAAAGGCTCAGTCTCTCCCATCCTTATCCTGTGTCTCTTACTCCTTGGAATTCTCTAAGCCTAGAGACTAAGTAACAAAAGGAAAGGAATCAGATTTTAATTTTCCCTATGGGAAGTCCTACGGCAGC
Organism: Lasiurus borealis; assembly: GCA_004026805.1. Classification (NCBI taxonomy): domain Eukaryota; kingdom Metazoa; phylum Chordata; class Mammalia; order Chiroptera; family Vespertilionidae; genus Lasiurus; species Lasiurus borealis. The sequence goes on along the minus strand of PVJN01015089.1, from coordinate 5,158 downwards.
CTACTTGTGTTGGCTTAATGACCAGAGAGCATTTAGGAGAAGAGTGGACTTAACTGAAGGAGACTTCGTACACGAGAGAAGAGATTTTAGAAAAGCAATAAAAATATCTTGTTCATCCTAGCTCTCTGCTTAGAACTTGAACATGCTGCAGTAATGTCAGTTGCAAAGATCTTCTCCAAAACTGAGTACCTGGTATATAACCTACAGAATACCAGCTGCACATCAAGTTCTGTACTCCTCAGGCAGGAAAGAGTGCAATGAGCCCTTCCTCCAGCCCCTCAGTGTGTGATGCCTGACTAAAGGTTTGCAAACTCATCCATCTGCTCACAGGCACAGCTGGGCTCAACATCAAAAGGAGCATGCTCCTACCGTTCCCCACGTGAACTTGGGAATAGCTGCCCTCTGGACTTGAAAGAAGCTGACTGTTCAGAACAGAAAACTCCTGGCTCTATATTTTATCGGGCTCCTCCCTGCTCCCTTGGGCCAGTCTTTCTAGGCAAGCAATTATTTCTACAGTTTCCAAAATGAATGTAGAATCCCATCCCCCTTTCCTACTAGCAAATGATCCTACTGGCAAATGTTCTCCAATGAGACGTGATAAAGGGTTAATATCCAAAATTTATAAAAACTCACAACACCAAAAAGCACACAATTCAATTTAAAAATGGGCAAAGGACCTAAGTGGACTTCTCTAAAGAGGACATACAGATGGCCAACAGACATGGAAAGGTGCTCAACATCACTAATCATCAAAGAAATGCAAATTAAAACCACAATGAGATAATCACCTTGCACCTGTCAGATGGCTATCATCAATAATATAAAGTAGTCACTTCATAATCTTTGGGAATGTTTCATTAAAATGCTGATTCCTAGGCAATGGCCCTGGAGATTCTAATTCACTGGTGGAAAATGGGGGCTCTAGGAATCTATATCCAAAGCTTTCCTGGTGCTTCTGATGGATAGCCTTCTTATGTATAGTTTGTGAAACTACAAAGTGATGTTACATAGTGTATTGAAACTGATTCATTTAAAGGTTTGTCCTATCATTACCAATTCACATAATATATCTACCAACCTAGCCTACATCCTTGTCTCTAAGAATTCCCCTCATTCAGTGCTCAGCTTAGTGTTCACATAGCCTGGGTACCCCCTGGTCTCCCTGCCACCACTGATTTCACCAGAAATGGAGTCCTGGACTGGGCAGGCCAGTAAGATTTTCTCTCCAGGAATTTGGAACTGTAACCAAGTCTAGAAGTCAGTCAGGAATAGGCACTAAGAATATTTTAGGATTGAGGAAGCCATTATCCATCAAATATTTATAATGAAGAGTCTATCCTCAAAGGAGGAAAAAGAAGCAGATATGGCCGAAACCAGTTTGGCTCAGTGGATAGAGCGTTGGCCTGTGGACTGAGGGGTCCCAGGTTCAATTCCTGTCAAGGGCATGTACCTTGGTTGTGGGCACATCCCCGGGGCGGGAGTGGGGGTGGGGTGGGGGAGGGGGTATGTGTGCAGGAGGCGGCTGATCAATGTCTCTCACTGATGTTTCTAAATCTCTATCCCTCTCCCTTCTTTTCTGTAAAAAGTCAATAAAATATCTTAAAAAAAAAAAAAGAATTAGATATGCAGAGAAATGTAAATAAGAGACTGAGAGATGGGGACAATCATAGTTCCTAACATCCAGTTCCTTATACCCACCTATTATGAGATCCATTTTACCTCCTGCTTGTAGACTATAAATCCTTTTTCAGTAAATTGCCTTGTTTGAATAACATTCTATTATTAACAACTAAAGAAGCTAAGACTTGGATAACTTAAACCTAGTACTTTATAGCATGTAACGAGGCAGCCCTCAGTCCTGCATTCTTATAGTCCATCTAGAGGACTGATACATGAAATTTGTGCAAGGATAGGCCTTCCCAGCCCCAGCAGCCTCGAGGTCCCACCCCCACCCACCAACATCTGCCCTGACCTGGTGTTGCCCTTTCTCCCCCTGCCCCACCTACTGCCACACACTGCCTGGGCCTCCCTCTGCAGGGCAATCATGGGGCAATGGCCGGGCCACTGACCAATCAAATCCCGCCCGCTTTGGCTGGCCTGGCACTAATGGGTGTCATAGCATGGTCATCCGGACGGGTTGTTCTGCTGTTCAGCTGTTCAGTCAATTTGCATATTACACTTTTATTATAGATTCTAAATAGTCCACTTCCTACACGACTCTATAGTCTTGTCCAGCTCTATTACCATTTGCTGAGGCAAAAATTTAATTCCTCCGATAAAAAAAGAATCACTTTTGCCCTGGCTGATGTTGCTCAGTGGTGAGAGTGTCAGCCTGTACACCAAAGGGTCTCAGGTTTGACTCCTAGTCAAGGGCATGTAGTTGAGTTGCAGTTTCAATCCCCAGTTGCAGTTTCAATTGTGGTACATGGAGGCAACCAATGGATGTGTCTCTCTCACATCAATATTTTTTTCTCTCTTTCACTCTCCCACTCTCTCTAAAAATAGAATAGTTAAGGACAGTGTTATTAACCTATTATTTGAGAAAACTAAGCCCAACTAAATTAAATTCATTCATTTATCAAATGTATATTGAGTGTCTATTACGTGCCAAGAATATACTTTCATGCTCTCAGGAGCTTCTAGCAGGGAGGGCAGACAAGCAATCACCATATATGGGTTAAGAACACTTTAAGGACAGGACTTCCTGAGTGGAGAAAGCTTCTGTCCCTAATGGCTTTAGTTATACTCACAGTCGCCTTATTTGTTCTAAGTTCATGACGAGGCTCTTAAAAGGTGAGGTACTGAATGAAACTACTGGAGGGCAGCTTCATTTCTTTTGTATCCCTCACCCCACTTCAAACCCAAAGTGCTCAACTCAACACATGTTCTCATCCTTCACCCAAAAGAATGGCTCCTCTCATGTTTCCTAATTCAGGGTACTGCAGCCCCACCAAATTTGCAGGGACCCTCCTCCCTTTCAGTAGTAAGTACTGTACTATAAGCTCTTTCCTTATGCTCCATGTCCCCTGCTGGAGCCTTTTTTCCAGCCATCATTTCTTGGCCCTTTGCTATAGGCTAACATCCAATCTCTCTAGTTACTGATTTTTTTTTTAAATATACATTTTATTGATTTTTTTACAGAGAGGAAAGAAGAGGGATAAAGAGTTAGAAACATCGATCAGAGAGAAACATAGATCAGCTGCCTCCTGCATACCCCACACTGGCCATAACCAAGGTACATGCCCTTGACGGGAATCGAACCTGGGACCCTTGAGTCCACAGGCCAATGCTCTACCCACTGAGCCAAACCAGTTAGGGCTCCCTAGTTACTGATATCTTTCTTTCTTTTTTAAAAATATATTTTATTGATTTTTTACAGAGAGGAAGGGAGAGGGATAGAGCGTTAGAAACATCGATGAGAGAAACATCCATCAACTGCCTCCTGCACACCCTTCACTGGGGATGTGCTCACCGAGGTACATGCCCTTGAGAGGAATCGAACCTGGGAACTTTCAGTCTGGAAGCTGATGCTCTATCCACTGAGCCAAACCGGTTTTGGCTAGTTACTGATTTCTTACATAAAATCTCATGCCATTCCAGTGGCCCTCTATCGGTGAAGATAATAGAATTCAAGCTCTTTAGCATGACTCAGACATCAATTTGCAAGGTGGCAAACACCTCTCCTGCCTTGTCCCACATGCAGGGTATGTCTCATGCCTCAGCACATTCCAGTCTCTCTTCCTGATATGATCCTGGTCCCTCTTCTGGATGAACTGCTTACTTCTTGTCCCTCAAAGCACACTTTGAAAGTCTATTCTCTTTCCAAAGCCTTGCCTGAATCCCTGGGCGTCCCAGCCTCTAGAACAGCGGTTCTCAACCTGTGGGTCGCGACCCTTTTGGGGGTCAAACGACCCTTTCACAGGGGTCGCCTAAGACTATTGGAAAACACCTATTTCCCATGGCCTTGGGAAGCAGAACACCGCTCCTCGGTGTAGCAAAATGTAACAATGTAGTTTACTGTTGTTATATGAAGACTGTTGGCCATGCTACACCACGATTCAAGACAAAATTTCATTCATTTGTAATTAGAAATAAATATTTCACAATATATAATTACATATTGTTTTTGTGATTAACCCCTATGCTTTAAATTATGTTTAATTTGAAACAACGAAAATACATCCTGCATATCAGATATTTACATTACAGTTCATAACTAGCAAAATTACAGCTATGAAGTAGCAACGGAAATAATTTTATGGTTGGGGGGGTCACCACCACATCAGGAACTGTATTAAAGGGTCTCGGCATTAGGAAGGTTGAGAACCACTGCTCTAGAACTAATTACATGCTCTTATAATCATTTGCTCACATATCTCTCTCTCAGACGGCTGTGACCTCATTGGGGGAGGGGACGGTGTCTTTCTCCCCTCCTAAGGAATGCCTAGGAGCCAATGTTTAATGAATCAATAGGCTCAGCAATGTTCTTAGGCACAACTACAGAAGGGGCAAGAGGGCTTCCCGGTCACCGAACTCCACTCAAGCGCTGCCCCTCCTCCCCTCCCCGGTGCCCAGCGCTCTGTCCGGGCCGGTGCAGGAATGTGCCCTTAGAGCAACGCACGGCAAGTAGAGAGGGAGAGAGTCTGAGCTCTAACTTTTAGAGCCTTTGAAATAGTTCCAATGGTCTAGGATTAAAATACAACTATTGAAGTGCAATATCCTCACCAATGCCCTTGCCGAGCAAGAGTTGGGCTGGGACCCTTGGGGAAACCTCCAGACGATCTTAGGGGGCAAATCATTTTATCTCAGCGCCAAAATTTCCCCCCTTTTAAACAGCAGAAGTTTGCCAGGGCTGTGGGCTCTACATGTGTACATAGGGTCAACCTATTTTGGAGGTGTGAAACCCACACTAGAGAACACTCCTAATGAGTTACACCAGCAGCTGAGGCACCAATGCATCTTTCCTGCTAATGAGTTACACCAGCCGCCGAGGCACCAATGCAGCTTTCCTGCTAATGAGTTAAACACCAGCCGCTGAGGCACCAATGCAGCTTTCCTGCTAATGAGTTACACCAGCAGCCGAGGCACCAATGCATCTCTCCTGCTAATGAGTTACACCAGCAGCCGAGGCACCAACGCATCTTTCCTGCTAATGAGT
>PVJN01015088.1:0-45181 GCA_004026805.1 Lasiurus borealis | reverse complement strand
TGATTTTCAAAATTGTGTTCAAATATTGACTGCTACACCTGACAGTGGTAGCATGAGCCACATTTGCTTTTCAATCACATGGAAAAGCATCAGAAGCCCAGTTTCAAGCTCAGTTTGTGTGTTTTTGCAGCTTCTCTTGAATTGAGAGTAGTCACCATCACAAGAGAGAGAGAGGTACAATGTGAGAAGGACTCCACTTGCCCAAATATAATATGAACTTATATTCAAAAGTAAAGTTGAGGTGAATGACCAAAGTATTTCTGGCAAAAACAGACAAAAAAAACCACAACTTTTTTTTCTTGCCTCAAATGAAATTTCTCAGGAGAAATTATTTCAATAACTTGGCTACCCGAGGCTACCTTGTGAAAAGCATTAAATCTTAGGGTAATTTCCACAGAGATTACTCTGCTCTGTGGGGAAAAGATGAGCAGGCCTAAAGGAAGAAATTCTAAAAATTGTTCCAAAGTATAAGGAAATAATATAATTACCCTGTCTGTCTGGACTGACACCAAATCTAAATTAAATAATATTTTATGAGAAACACAGTTTTACTATTTTCAAGTACTTGGAGTATCTCAAAAAGCAAACTGTTTCCACTAACTGTCTTTCCAATACATTGCTTAAATCAATTATATAAAAAGTCAATATTCAATTAAAATTTTAAAAACTTTTAGTAAAATTAAAGTCAGAAAGAAACTTTCTTAGTATGAAAAATAATTATTGAGCTAAGTAGCAATATTATGCTATTAGAAGCACAAGAGAGACACTTCCCAAATGTATTCATCAAGGGATTTTTATTTATGTATCTATTAATAACCTGTATATGCTGAAAAATGTACTCTGGGAAATAGTACAGGAGCCATTTGTCCTTTAAAATCATGAACAAGAGGTGGGAAGAGATCAACCAAAGAACTTGCATGCATATATGCATAACCCATGGCCACAGACAATAGGGTGGTGAAGGCCTGGGCAGGCCCTGGGGCAGGCTAGAAGGGGTCAATGGGGAAAAAAAAAAGACATATAATACTTTCAACAATAAGGAGTAAAAAATAAAATAAATTCATGAACAAGACAAAGCTGTCCTTTTATTACAAAGATTATTTGACATATGTTCTGGAAGACCAAGAAAATATAACAAGAAAACCAAGTACAAAATACTGGTTAGAAGATGAAAAAATATAATTTATAGATTATATAATTGCTACCTACAATATTAAAGAATCAATCATGGACCGAGCAGAATGGTTTAAAAACATCAAGTAGTAGTTTACAAAATAAACTCACATAAATCAAGAATACACTCCCAGCTAAAAAAAAATATAATGGGAAATAAAAAAAATCCTATTCATAGTAGGAAAAAAAATCCCAAAGCAATAACAACCCTCACATAAATTACTCTGGGATATATTTAACTAAAAATAGATACAAAGTCTCTGAAGAAAATAAAAACTCACTGAGCACCATAAAGCTTACATATATAGACAATTCATTTTTGGAACGGAAGACTCAATAGTTAAAGATGCTAATTCTCCCTATGTTATTAATAAATTTAATATAATTTCAACAGGAGTCACAACAGAAATCTTTTTAGAGGAAGTGACCTTATAATTCTAAAGTTCAATTAGAATATTAAATATAAAAACATCCCCAAGAAATTTTTGAAAATTAAGAATACCATGGAAAGTCTCATATTACAATGTTATAATGAAAACAATGCATTGCTAGCACAACATTTTAAAATGAGAACAAAGACAGAAGTTTTAAGGGAATTATTAACAAATTTGACTTTACAAAAGCTTGGGTCCAAACCCAACAACAGGTAAGCAAAATTAAAAGACATTTCAAACCAGTAAAATATTTGCAATAAAAATGCATTGCCCTTAATTATATAAGTAGCTCTTACAAATAAAACAGCAAAGGGTATTGTTCATAGATAATTGTCAAAAAAAAAGATATACAAATGAATAAGATCACTTGAAAAAATGATCCACCATACTGGGAATAAAAATGAATGCAAATTAAAATGAAAATTAAGGCGTTTTCACCTATCCAGCTGAAGATCTTTAAAAAAGAACAGTGCTCAGTGTTAGTAAGGACCTCGTAAAACAGGCGCTCCCCTAAATCAGCTGGAGGGAGTCTAGAATGGAATAACCTCTAAAAGTAATTCAGTAACATGCAGACCTTTTAACTTGGTCCCATGAGGTCATAGGCCAAGTCCTTTTTATTTACTGTTGATTCCCTGCTAACAGAAGAATGTGCCCAGGTGTATACTGAAAGAGAATGCATGGCATTCTGGGAACTTGGAAAGCAAAGAACAATGATGCTGGTGGGGATGAAAATGGGGATTGGTGGATGTGGGGGGAAGGGAGTGCTGAGGGGGAGTTTGTGTCAATAAGTAGGAAGGTGCGGGATGACTATAATGTTTCCTATTCAAGTGTAATTGTTAGTTTAAATTCTTCCTTCTCTTCGAGAAAAGCCTGAGAGTAAAAGGCTTGCCCAGAATTGGCCAGACTCTGCCTTGTGCCCTGGCCACTATGTGTGTCCCCAAAGGGATTTTGAGGGCCATTGATACCCCACTGAGAATTACCACATCTGCTTCTGCTCAGTGTGGGCACATGGCTTCTGAGTGAACGCAGCCTTTCCTTGGCTAGATCAATCAATCACCCAGTGTAGTTTCTTCCCACCCACCTATAAACTCATCTGAAACAATTTAGGACCACCATATCTGAAAAAAGACTAATTTAAAATTTAGCAATATGAAAGCATTTGATATGCTGAAAACAAAAAAAATGCTTAAAAATAAATGAATGAATAAAAAGTATGAAGATAACCAAGGAAACTCAAGTTAGCATACCCCAAATTCTGAAAGGAAATGGAAACTTAGAGCATATTTTACATTAAGTACTTCTGTGAAAAACAGGAATTCATCTTCCCAAGCAGAATCTGTATTGACTGTGTTTAGTTTTCCATGATTTTCTTTGAAACACATGTGACACAAAGCTGGACATTTCCTGCTCACCCCCAAGTCCCCATCCTCCTGTCTTCAGTGAGACACCCTCACCTGTTCTATCGCACTCTGTATCCTTAGGAAGATGACACTGCATTTTCCTGGGGAGAATCCCACTGGCCCAGGGAGAGCAGCAGAGCAATGCAAGAGCAGAAGGAAGGGTTCTTGAAGGCCAACACAGTGTCTCAAATTAAATCAGACACTGAAAGATGATAGAGCTACAACAGAAAACTTTACTGATTTCATATATAATAGCAAGCAAAGAAAGTATTTTCCCTTCTGGACATAGGGTGCGTGTGTGTGTGTGTGTGTGTGTGTGTGTGTGTGTGTGCGATTAAGGTGTCTTTTACAGACAAAAGTTAGATTTCCTTTTGCCAAGGAATCCCACTACTTTTTGAAAAGCACTTTTCGCTTTAACACTTAACAGTAGGAACTGCCATCAAGAGAGAACAGGATCCCAAGGCATTTGGAATTCCACATTTGAACAGTGTCCCAGTATGGAGAAGGGGGTGAACCTACCTGTTCCTTCAGGTAGTTTTACCTGGTCTGTAGCAATGGGGGTTGAGTAGGGATCCAGCAATAATAATAATAATAATAATAATAATAATAATAATAATAATAATAATTTAATATTATTATAATGCCAACTACTGTATTCCAAGTACCTCCTCACATATCCCAGGCTGAATACTCAACCCATATATGGCATTGTGTTCACACACTGTGTCTTGCATGAGGCCGAGCTCATCAATGGCAGAGCCAGCCTGACTGTCCTGGTTGGATGCCCTTCTCAGGCAACGGCGGGGGAGCAAGGAGGAAGAGTGGAAAGGCCAGTGCTCTCACCACTGCCAGCCTTGGGGTCCTGAGCCCAGCTTCCATTTCTGTAATCCATGGCTTTGTGAACGATGTAGCTGCTTTTAAAACTGTTAGGTTATTATCCCCTCTCACTCCCTTTGAAATAGCAAATCTGAAAAATCATAGATCCGGTTTCTTTCCATGTTACAAAGAAAAGGATGTTTACTATGTTTACTAGAGAAATGGGCTGCCAATCAACCCCAAACCCTGACCCCCCCAGACCAGTGGTCGGTAAACTCATTAGTCAACAGAGCGGCAAACCGTGGCTTGCAGTTTGCCAGCCACTGCCCCAGACAATTACTGGCATCTGTCTAGGGGCAGCCTTTCATTGGGCCAACATCTGGAAAGAAAAGAACCTTTCAGCAAGAGAAAAGACTGCTTTCTTGATTCACTACCGAAGCCCTTCCATGAGTGGCTGATCACCAGCAGTCTGCTGACGATAGGCAAGGGACTTAACGATGCCATTATCATTAATAGGCAACTTTCAAAGAGCCATCGAGTGACCCATGATGCAGATAATCACTGTAATCTTTGAAGCCAAAAGAGCTGAATTGAGCTCTTTCAAAGTGTTCTTCTTGCAATGTAAACACTCAATGCACAAAATCTACCCCTTTCCTGCCCGCTTTATTCCTGCAAGATATCTCCCTTCTAATTGAAGATCTGGGATGGTAGGCTTGAGAATATATCTATCTGTAAAGTCTATAATAATTTCAGAATTAAGATGAAGAAAGTGATACATCTCTTGAATGCTATGTGACAGGCCCTGTGTGGGACCCTACAGATGTTAAGATGACTGAGCAAGGCACCTGCCCTCTAGCTGCCCCGGGTGTAGGTGGCAGGACATTATTGCAAACAATTATTACAGAACAAAGTTGTCTATGATACAAGAGAGGTGGGTACAGGTGAGGGAGGCCTGGGAAGGAGTGACTAACAATCACTGCCTGGGAGGGTGAAGAATAGATATGATAGTTATTTGTATATATGTGATATATATGATCAGCATGGGCAGAAAGGAACAGGGATAGACACAGTCCGTGTGGCTGGAGTTAGACGTGTGCTGAAGATAATGGCAGGAGGTGGGTCAAGGCACACCCATTGGGAGTGGACTGTAAAGGGCTCATATGCTGTACTTTGGAGTATATATTTTCTCTGTAGGTGATGGAGGCCAATGGGAGTTTATATGAGAACAACCTGGCTGGCTTTATTTTAGGAATATAACTCTCCGGAGAACAGTCTCAGAAGGTAATAGTGATACATGGATATTCCCCAGTCCTCAGCCTCTCTTCTCCATCCATCTCACCAATTCCTGTGGTTCTTCAGCTCAACAAACTAAATCTGATCCACACTTTCATCACCTACTTGATTCTCCTCCCTCAGTGGTTCACTGACATCTTCAAATCAATAGGTCCAAAATTGGAACATTTCCCCTCACAAACCTTTCCCCACACCATTCCTCTTCATCTCCACTTATGGGCCCACAACTCAGGTGCTCAAGTTGCAATCCTGGGGCCATCCATCCAAGCCTTCACCCCAACATGCAACCATGAGCCGGACCAGTCCCTGTTAACTCTGACATGTATCTCTAACTTGTTTCCTTCATACTTTCTTCTTCCTAGTCTACCATCTTAGGTTATGCTACTGCCTATTTCTCTAACCCAGGGTTCCTCAAATTAGTTCCACTGACATTTGGGACCAGATGGCCCTTTGTTGTGGGGGGCTGTCCTGTACATTATAGGATGTGTAGCAGCATCCCTGGATTCATCCTAGATTCCAATAGCACTCCATGTCCACTCCCACCCCAATTGTGACTGCAGACAAGCAGCCCCAGGTGAGAGCTTCTGCTCTCATTTATCTCATGTTGCCCACGCTTCCTTGAATCCACCAAGCTCCTTCCTGCTCTTCTCTCTGCCAAAAAATAGTCTTACTTTCATGCCAGCCCTTTTCTCACCTCCTTAAAGAGCCCCCTGAATACCTTAAAGGCAGCACACCTATCCATTTTTTAGTTTATTAATTGGACTTTTAAAGTTAATAATTATTTTATTTTGTTTACTTTTTCTGGTCTGTCTCTACCATGCCAATGAAAGTATTATTAGGGCAGGAACTATGTCTTGGCCTCTATCCTACCCGCAAAGCCCAGCACAGTGCCAAGCGAAATAAATATTTGCCAACTGGATAAATGAATGAATGCATGGGCATGCAATCAAAAGTATGTTTTATATCCCAGGCATTGACCACACCATTAAAAAAATGACAAAGCCACAACATGAAAAATTCACTTGGAAGAATTAGAATGTCATCTAGACAACCTGTATTTCAATTTCCTTCTCTGTAACCAAATGCTCCCTGATCCATAATGCAAAGTAGAGCACTTGGATAGGAGAATATTGGGCATAGAAGTAAAAAGAGCTCATCTTCTCTCTGCTGGGGAAAAAAAGGACAGTGGGAACCTATGAAAAGTTAAACACTTTCCTTATATGTTCTGACCGATGTGGCTCATGTACCGAAAAGGTTGCCGGTTCGATTTCTAGTCAGGGCACATGCACGGGTTTTTTTTGCTTGCTTGTTTGTTTTTAATATATTTTATTGATTTTTTACAGAGAGGAAGGGAGAGAGAAAGTCAGAAACATCGATGAGAGAGAGACATCGATCAGCCGCCTCCTGCACACCCCACAGTGGAGATATGCCCGCAAGCAAGGTACATGCCCCCAACCTGAATCGAACCTGGGACTTTTCAGTCCGCAAGCCAATGCTCTATCCACTGAGCCAACCAGTCTCGGCACATGCCCGGGTTTTGAGCTTGATCCCTAGTGGGGGGAGTGGAGGAGACAGCTGATTGCTTTCACATGGGTGTTTTTCTCCCACTCCCTTCCCCTCTCTCTAAAAACCAATTAAAATATTTAAAATTGTTTTTCCTTATATTTGAACCTAATTTGTGTCCCTGAGTGTCTGGGTGTGCATGTGTATCAGAAGTTGGGCAAAAAAGACATAGGAGGACTGAGAATTTTTTTTTTAAAGAATCTTAATTTATAGTCTGTAGAGACCATGACCACCTTCCTTCTCTTTCCTCCTTAATGTTGTGCTGAATGTCTCAGGCCGGTTGGCTTCTACACCAAGGCCCAGCTCTCATGTCCCTTTCATGGTAAAATAAAAGTCGCAGACACAGGATCCACAAACTGAACAGAACTGGCCAGAAATCCGGGGGGAACTTGATAGTACACATAAGACTAGAACCTAACTTAACATTGCTGTCTTTTCCAGAATTCAGACTAAAGAAGTCTATAATTTTACATTTTTGTGTTCTTGAGCAAATTCTTAAAAGCCACTTGAAAATTTTCTGTTAAGTATCCAGACAAGGGAAGTGGGGGAGGGGTGATAGTGATAAAAACGGACAAGCCATCGGCCTTGGGACAGGGAGCCTGCTGGGCAGAGCACAACCATGTGGGCCAAGCTGCGCAGGGAGACGTGCAGATGGCCTGCATATAGTGAGCCTTAACATGATAAAAGAGGTGTCTTTCTTCCTTTCTTCCTTCCTTCCTTCCTTCCTTCTTTCCTTCCTTCCTTCCTTCCTTCCTTCCTTCCTTCCTTCCTTCCTTCCTTTCTTTTTTTCTTTCTTTCTTTTCCTTCCTTCCTTCCTTCCTTCCTTCCTTCCTTCCTTCCTTCCTTCCTTCCTTCCTTCCTTCCTTTTTTCCTTCCATCCATCCATCAACAAAACAACAAGAAAGCCCACTGTATGGGAGAACATATTTGCAAATGTTATCACTGATAAAGGTTTAATCTCCAACATCTACAGCCAACTTATACAACTGAATAAAAGGAAGATAAATGATCCAATTTAAAAAAATGGGCAACAGCGAAAGAAGACAGAAGGAAGGCCAAGAGACACATTAAAACATGCTCAAAGTCACTGATTAACATGCTCAAAGTCACTGATTATCTGAGAGATGCAAATCAAAACGACAATTCAATACCATCTGACACCTGTCAGAATGGCTACCATCAACAAATCAACAAACGACAAGTGTTGGCGAGAATGTGGAGAAAAAGGAACCCTTGTGTGATCTTTTCTTGTTGCTCTCTTTCTAGCTCTGAGTGGTAGGCTTGGGTAATTTATTACCATTGTTTCTTATTTTTTGCAGTCTGCTTGTAGAACTATAAACTTCCTTCTCAAGACTGCTTTCACTGTGTCCCATAGATTTTGGATTGTTGTGTTTTCATTGTCATTTGTTACCATGATGTTTTTTATTTCTTTCTTGATCTCTCTGGTTTCCCAGTCATTGTTTAATAGCATGTTGTTTAGTCTCCATATGTTTGATTTCTTTGGATTGTTTTATTGTAATTGATTTCCAGTTTTATGCCACTGTGATCTGAGAAGATGCTTGATATGAAGTGGTTTTCCTTATCTCTTGTTATGTCCTTCACTTTGATATCTAATTTGTCAGATACAAGTATTGCTTCCCCAGCTTCTTTCTTCATTTCCATTTGCCTGAAAAACCTCTTTCCATCCCTTCACCCTCAGTCTGTGTACGTCTTTTTTTCTGAGTTGGGTTTCTTGTAGACAGCAGATATCTGGGTCATGTTTTCTTATCTAATCCATTACCCTATGTCTTTTTATGGGGGCATTTAATCCATTGACATTTGAAGTTATTATTGATAGGTACTTATTTGTCACCATTTTTATTCTTTACCTCTGTGTTTCTTCTTCACTTTCTCTTTCTTTCTTTCTTTCTTTCTTTCCTTCCTTCCTTCCTTCCTTCCTTCCTTCCTTCCTTCCTTCCTTCCTTCCTTCCTTCCTTCCTTCTTTCTTTCTTTCTTTCTTTCTTTCTTTCTTTCTTTCTTTCTTTCTTTCTTTTACAGTGAACCCTTTAGCATTTCTCCCATTGCTGGTTTGGTGGTAATTCGCTTAGTCCTTTTTTGTCTGTGAAGGTTCTGATTTCACCTTCAATTTTGATTGATAACCTTACTGGGTACAGTATTCTTGGATTCAGACCTTTCTTTGCATGACTTTGTACATTTCATTCCATTCCCTTCTGGCCTGATGAGTTTCTGTTGAGAAATCAGTTGCTAGTATGATGGGGGTTCCTTTGTAGGTAACTTTCTGTCTCTCTCTGTCTGCTTTTAAGGTTCTTACTTTGTCGTTGGTGTTTGCCAATTTAATTATAATGTGCCTTGGCATCAGTCTTTTGGGATTCATTTTGCTTGGGACTCTATGAGCTTCTTGGATTTTGTGGGTTTTTTCTTCCCTATATCAGGGAGGTTTTCTTGTCATTATTTCTTCAAACAGGTTTTCTATTCCTTCCTCAGTTTCCTCTCCTTCTGGAACTCCAATTATGCAGATGTTGTTTTGTTTCCTGTTGTTCCAAAGTTCCCTTAGGCTCTCCTCCTGCTTTTTAAATTTTTTTTCTAGAAGCTGCTTTATTTGGGTATTTTTTCCTACCTTGTCTTCTAGCTCACTGTTGCGGGCCTCTGCTTCTTCTAGTCTACTTTTGATGCTTTCTATTGAGTTCTTTACAGCTACGATGTCATTTTTCATTTCTTCTTGGTTCTTCTTCATTTCCTCTTGGTTCTGACTCATATTGGTGAATTTATCTTCTATTCTTTTCAGCCTCTTACCTTATGGTCATTTCTTAATTCTTTCTCTGGTAGGCTGCTTGCCTCGATTTCATTTATTTCCTTTCTGGTGATGCTTGCTTTTCTTTCATATGAGGGCTGTTTCTTTGTCTCTCCATGATCTCTCTTCTCTGACTGTCTGGTTATGTTGTTCTTTCTCTCCTTATTACAGGTGAAATCCGACCTTTCTATGTGGATTGTAGAGCTCCTTTGAGTGTGAGTGTTTGCGCCAATTGGGGACTGATGTTCTGGAGTTTGTAGCTGTTCAGTGGGTATCATAGTTATAGATTTTCAAGCTTCTCCTTTAAGATGGCACAGTCTCTGCGTCCGAGCTGATGGCTCTAGGAGAAAACCCAGCAGCAATAGGGGCTGCCTGGTCAGGAGAGCCCCATCCAGCAGTCCTCCACCTTATTCTGGAGCATAGCGGTCCCTTGACTTGCCATCAAGTCACTATTGTTCTTTCTGTCTGCTCAAGGATAAGGCTCAGAACACGTTCATATAATCTACCACCATTTTTTTTCTCCTTACACTATTCTTAAAGTAGACTGATGACCTGACTCCTGCTTTCCTCTATCACCTTGTTACTTAATCAAAATAAAACCCTTCTTCCTCAAAGTTCTCTAGTTTTAAAAACAGCAGAAATTTTCAGATCTTTTCTCAGGTTAGAAAATTTCAGGTCAGACTTCAGTGTTATCTATACTGCCATTTCATCATGTCACTAATTCCCAATCCTACATCATGGTACCTCACTGCCTAGAACCATGATGTCCAACATGGGAGCCATTAGCCACATGCACTTTTTTTAAGTGAATTAACTTTAAAATTAAAAATTCACTACTCAAACACACTGTCTACATTTCAAATAATTGAGAGCTACACACAGCTTTTAACCACTATTTGAGGGCGGATTATGGAACATCTCCTTCATTCCAGAAAGTTCCAATGGACAATGCTGACCGAGAACACAAAGTCAGACTCCTCAAACCAAGGCTAACTGTCATTCAGAGGCATCCCAGACTTCCAAACTTGTCTGTGCTTTCCCCAAATGCTAACACTGAGCTGTGTCTAGGCCAGGCTCTCCTATCCCTCTAACAAATCAAGTGCATCCTAGATTCCTTGCCTGTGGAGAATTCCTTGCCACTGAGACAAATGAATAGATAATTCAATGTAGTCATCTAAGAAATGAGAGTTCTCTGCCATTGAAAAAAACAAAAAGTCAGCTATTAAATTTTTATTCCAGCAAAATGCTCTACTAACAAACAAGTCCATGAAAAAGAATTTTCCCCGGAAGATTGGCATGAGCTCTAGGTTCATCAGAACTTGCTAGAGGATCGAGTAAAATGCCATTTGTCTTGGCACTTAAAACCAATTTGAGTCATTATTTGAATTTTTCACATTGGCTCATATTTTTTCTCTTAAGTAAATTATATATTCATAGGAAGCAGGGACCAGATCTTACATGCATTTCTTTTCTTTTTTTTAAGATTATCTTTTTATTGATTTTAGAGAGAGATGAAGGGAGAAAGAGTGAAACATTGATCAGCTGCCTCCTGCATGCCCCCTACTGTGGATTAAGCCTGCAACCCAGGCATGTGTCCTGATTGAGAATCTGATAATTGAATCCGGGACCTCTTAGTGCAGTGGTCGGCAAACTCATTAGTCAAAAGAGACAAATATCAACAGTACAATGATTGAAATTTCTTTTGAGACCAAATTTTTTAAACTTAAACTTTTTCTAACACCACTTCTTCAAAATAGATTCGCTCAGGCCATGGTGTTTTGTGGAAGAACCACACTCAAGGGGCCAAAGAGCCGCATGTGACTCTCAAGCCACAGTTTGCCAACCAAGGTCTTAGTGCACAGGGAGGACTTTCAAGCAACTAAGCCCCACCAGGCTGGGCTTACAGCATTTCTTTTACATGTCCCTCTTTTATCTCATGTCTCTATCCAGTTAGTGGGGAGAGTGCAAACTAGCTGTTGCCTGAGGGCCAGAGTACATTTTTGAAAATTTCTGAATCACTTTCCAACCTTTAAAAATTGTAAGATTTCATACCAGAATCCACAGTTTTGGCTTCCTAAAAAATCTGGCAATCCCGAGTGAACACTCACGTGTAGATCTATTATCTGGAGCTGACTGCCCCCGGCCTCCTCTATAGGCGTATATTTTCCTATATGCTTATCACTTTCCTCCTGGTTATTTCACTCCCTTTCTATCTGCCTGGCCCCTGTAGGCTTTTGCGTTTACAACTCTAGGAAAGACACTCAATGAAAGAACTGAGAGTGGAAATAACTACCCTCTGTAAACACAGCTAGGCAGCCTTTAATGTCTGTCTTAATGGACAACATGTTTGTTTTAAGAGCTAAAATAAAAATTAACATTTTAGCTATAACCTGGAGACATTAACGTCACCTACTCACTTTAGCTATTCTTCCTGATAATGGATGAGAAAAGTGAACACCTGGAAGAACAAGCAGCAGCCAGCCTTAGTAATCACATGCAAACATTTGAGACTCAGAGTGCATGACATTGTTCCAGGAACACTGAGTTCCTTAGAAACACGTGGAAACCATAGCACTCATGATGCTGAGTACTGCTGGCAGCGGCCCAATAAATCTGGGGATTGATACAGAAAGCCTAAGACTGCTTGTTAACTCTCACCCACACCGATTTTTCCTCTTTCGGACTTTTGGTCATAGACTCCTGTGTTCTAAAATTGTTTTCATGTCTTCCCTTCTCCACTGACTGTAAGTTCTTTATAAACTCCTTTGATATCCTTCTCAATGTCGACCATAGTTGATAGGGTTGGTAGGGGGCAGTTCTTAACCTAGAGCCTATAGATCGGCTTCAGTCACAGGCAAAAACCTAATTGAGTCATCAAAGCTTCTTATGGAAAAGGTGCAACACACCCCATAGTCAGAACTGGGGGGAAAATTTTTAACTTTAAGGCATTTGTAAAAGGGACAACAGTTAATAAATAAAATGGTTGGGGGCCTTGATGACACTCATCTAGTCCATTAGTTCTCATTTCCAGTTGGTTTTTTTTGTCATAGCTTCCATGCTTTTATTACGGTCACAGGCGAAAAATGTTAAGCTACACAGGGTCAACTCAAACATCCTGCTAGTAGAGGCTAAGTCAATAGGGACCAAATTGCCCTTGCTGTTTGGCTCAGTGGATAGAGCATCAGCTTGCGGACTAAAAGGTCCGGGGTTTGATTCTGGTCAAGGGCACATGCCCAGGTTGTAGGCTCTATTGCCAGTAGGGGCCGTGCAGGGAGCAGCTGATCAATGTTTCTCTCTCTCCTCTCCTCTCCTCTCCTCTCCTCTCCTGTCCTCTCCTCTCCTCTCCTCTCCTCTCCTCTCCTCTCCTCTCCCTTCCTCTCTGAAATTAATAAAAAAATAGGGAGCAAAGCCGCCATTCTTTGGGAACACTAGTCCAATCAGGAATAGCACACTAATCATAATATCTAACCCATATTTTTCCACCTTGTCTGAACAGATGCTATCAGTCTTCCAGGTGCCTTTAAATCATGATTCATAAAACCTGAGCATTCTCCTTATCAGCGATTAATTTAATGACTTGCTCATAATAGCAAATGTAGTTCATTTGACATAAACTATATCTTTATGAAGTTCTGCAGGTCTGTAGAAGACATGTTTCTTTTCTAAATGTACATAAACTATAGATGTACTAAATCATGCTCCATTTATGCTAAAGAGCAATCTCACATCTAGTTTCCAGAATGTACCTTTTCCTCATTCAGGAAATAGGGTTGCTATTTGCTTATCTCCTGTCTTCGGACAATTTTTCCTTTCTTCTGATTTCTCAAAGCTCACATTCAATGGTTTCCCTATTCCAGCTTCCAGTTCTTTCACCTAGGAAATGGCTCACCTGCATCTACGGACAAACATTTTTGCTATAGTTAATGTGACTCTATTATCACCTCTTCTAACCTCACACGAACACCACCAGTTTCAGGATCTTTTTGCTTAACTGAGGGGAGTTAAATTGAATAATTCAGCTGGCTTTTACCAGTCAGTAAAGCAATACTTCCTCTACATGTTCCCTTCTTGCTATATATATCAGCACATGTTCATTAATAAGCACTGTGCTGTATCTTTCAAAAAATTTATTTTTATTGATTTTAGAGAGGAAGGGAGAGGGGGACAGAGATGAAAACATCAATGCTGAGAGAGAATCATTGATCAGCTGTCTTTTGCATGCCCGCTACTGGGGATCAAACCCACAACTCGAGTATGTGCCTTGACCAGGAATTGAAATGTAACCTCCTGTTTCATAGGTCGATGCTGAAGCATTGAGCCACACCAGCTGTGCTGTGCTGTCATTTTGGTCCTTTTCTTGCACAGAGACTGCATACCTTCTCCTCCATTGTTTATATTCCTTTTAAAATTAGAAACCATCAAAAGCATCCCCATCCCATCACATAATTTAAAGAAAATCGAGTTGTTGTTGTTGTTTTTTGTTTTTGTGTGTGTGTGTGTGTGTGTGTGTGTGTGTGTGTGTGTGTGTCTTCTTAAATTTTCTACATTTTCTCTTACTTATTGGAATTATTTGCTCTCTTAGGATCTGATTTTTAGTTTTATAACCTTCTCAACATTGGTGAGCAAATATCCTTTAGAGACACTCATCATAGAATCATACCTCTACTTTGATTAAAAACTTACTTTACTAAATTTTTGGGCAAGGTATGCTTAGCAAACTCTAAGATGGCACAGCCACATTCTATTATTTGTGCATCACTAAAAAACTCCTGAAAGTGAGAATCGTAGCACATTTGATGCTGACGGAGACAACTGTCTAAAACTGATGGGAAGCAATGACAGGCTGGCCATTTGACCTTCTCTATGTTGGTCTCATGCTTGACTGAATTTACAAGAAGTAAAAAAAAAATTTCTTGAGTAAGAGTTAGGATTTGGTTTTCTATTGGTGTCTAAAAATAAATAGTGTACTGTTGGCTTAGGCCAGATGCACAAATTTTATAACACATATTATAAGATCTGAGTGCTTAGAACTTCACCCTACTCTTCCCCAAGCATAACACTGCTTAGGATGGCAACCTCCCTATTTATATTTCTAGGTTTGGCTGAGCAGAAAAGTCAAAAGACAAGATGTATCAGGAAAAAGGGTATATTTTCCTACATGAAAATGGAACAGGAAACATGACCAGTTCCTGTTAGTTTCATGACCTGAACATACAGACAGATAAATGGCTCGTGTACTTCAGGACAAAACTTCTTGCTAGTTATCCATTAAATAGTGAAATGTAAAAGAAAAAGTTAAGATACAATAACCCTTCGATACATAAACTTTCTAGTCCCAAGGAGAAAGGAGGACAAGGACTTTTAAAAATGCATAGTCAATTTAAAATCAGGAGCAGAGGTGCCTGGGAGTGTATACCACCCAGTGATGTTTCTCGATATTAGCTTGGTTGCTAGGAGCCAAGGATTATCAAAGTGAAAGAGCATTAAGGTAATATACACTGGGAGGTGTAGAAGGAGATTTTGTGGAGTGAGCTGCAAACACAAAATCTGAGAGACTTGGAAAGAGGTGGGCAAGAATTTCCTCTTTAAAAATATTTTTTTTTAAATACAAAGGTAGAAAATGTTTAACATTTTGATGGAAAGTAGTGAGCCAATTAAAGGATTCATCCACACAGAACATTGCGCACCCATAAGGGCTTTCTTCTCAGTAATAAGAAGGGTCTTCAGAGGACTACCTTCTGTCAATGTTCTATATCATCGACACTGGTAGGCAAAAAAATGGCCCACAAAAATATCTGTGTCCTAACCCTTGGGACTTTGAATATGTTATGTAATATGGCAACAAGGAATTATGTCTGCAGAGGAAATTAAGGTCCATAATCAGCTGACTTTAAAATAAAGGGATGATCCCTGATCAGTTTGGCTCAGTGGATAGAGGATCAGCCTGCAGACTGATGGGTCCCTGGTTTGATCTATCAAGGGCATGTACCTTGGTTGTGGGCACATCCTCAGTTGGGGGGCGTTAGGAGGCAGCTGATTGATGTTTTTTTCTCATGGATGCTTCTCTCTCTATCCCTCTCCCTTCTTCTCTGTACAAAATCAATAAAATATATTTAAAAAATAAATAAATAAAATAAAATAAAGGGATGATACCAGATTAGCCAGGAGGGCTCAATGTAATTACAAGTGTTCTTTAAAGTGTGAAAACCAGCCTTCCCTGGCTTTGAAGTTGGAAATGAGGCATGACACAGGGAATATAGGCCGCCTAGAAAAGCTGGAAAAGACAGGAACATGGGTTCAGTTCTTAGACCCCCCAGAAAGAAAAGCAGACCCGCAGTCAGACTCCCACAGAACTGGAAGATAATACATTTGTGCTGTCTAGGCCACCAAGTGTATGGCACTTTGTTATAGAAGCAATAAGAAGCGAAGGTAGTAACTTATATACAGGAACCTGTACCAATACTAACATTCTTTCTGAACTGAGGCAAGAAAATCAAACACTCGCTCACCTTTTTATAGGTCTTTTCTTCGTTTTGTTTTCCAGGTGCTGCATCTCCGCTGTCCCCAGCTGACGACATCTGCAAGAGAAAAGAGTCCCTATTTGAATTTACAGCTGTACTCCCAGATACAATATGCCAATAACCTTGCTAACTGAGAGCATCTATTTTGGTTAAGTACATTTTTATTGTTTATTGCTGCTATCTCCAAGAAAGGAAGAGATTTCTCAGAATACTGAAAAAAGAAAGAAAAAGAAAAATCAGTGTTCCCCAATCTTTCCCAAATAAGTCTTTACTTCTACATCATTTTAGTAGCTTATTTTACTCCATAGGAAAGATACTATGGAAGTCCAACCCATAAAGTTTCTTTCTACAAAGACTTTAAATGTTTTTCCTTCTGGTTATGGATGCTTCCTGTACAAATATCTGGAAAGTATCAAAAAAAAAAAAAAAGAAGAAGAAGAACCAGAAGACAAAATTACTCAATTTTACAACCCTTGAGCAACTCCACCATTATGGTATATTTGCTGCCACCTCTTGCTCCGTTCATTTGCATACTGAATGTATTATAATACCATCTTACCTAGCATTTTTCACTGAACATTTATGTGATAAGCATTTTCCCATTTGATTATAAAAATCTCATTGTAAGAATAATTTTTTTTTCTATTTGCAAAATATCACTGTACAAACACAATTGTGTGTTATTAAAGGATAGCTGATGTGGTCCAAGGATTTTGCAAATGCTTATTTTGTACAAATAAGTACTTCATGTTTCTGTCTTTGTTCAACTTCAATGTTTTCTTGGACTAGATTTCTAGAAATACTAGGCCATTAAAAAACTGAAAGTTCTTGCCCAGCTGGTGTGGCTAAGTGGTTGAGTCAACCTATGAACTAGGAGGTTGTGGACTAGATCCCCAGTAGGGGGGCATGCAGGAGGCTGATCAATGGTTCTCTCTTATCATTAGTGTTTCTCTCTCTCTCTCTCTCTCTCTCTCTCTCTCTCTCTCTCTCCTCTGACATCAATAAAAATATAGATTTTAATTGAAAATTCTTATTATATAATGTTAAATTTATTTCTAAGAAGAATATATCCATTTATGCTGGTAGCAGTGAATGGGAAGTGGTTTCATTACATGTTTAGTAATCACTATTATCATTTTAATTACTTTTTCTAATTTGACAGGTTAAGAAAGCATCTCCTAATTTTAATCTGCATCTTTAAAATTATTAGGGAAGGTTAACATAGTTTGCATATCTTTTTCTTTTTTAGCTCTTAGCCTTTCTTTTTTTTGAGTTTTCTATTTTTTCCCCCATTTATCTAGTAAAGGTATTAGTGTTGTAGTTGTTGGTTTTTATTTTCTTATTGATTTTTATGTGTTAAGATTATTAATCTGTTTGCAAGCACATCATCAATATTTTACATGCTGCTGTCTTTAAGTTTGTTTTATAATTATGACAGAGAAGTTTTGCATTTTTCATACTCAAAACTATTGACTATTTTTTTGGTTTCTTCCAATGCATTTAAATAAAATATTTCTTGGGGGAGATATCAGATGTTTAAACATGTATTTCTCTCACTTCTCAATGATACAGGGTTTTTTTTCATTTAAATGTTAATTCATTTGAATGTTTAAAACCAGTTTTGTATGCGTAAACAAGGGTACTACATAATCAGGGAACCTAGCTCTGAAAGGCCTTATTTTAAATTGCATGAAGAGCCTTCTATGCACCAAGGAGGAGTAAAACTTCTTCCTAATAAGCCTTTGAAGCACATTTTAAGTCTTGGGCTTTTAATAAACATAGTGTTATAAACTCAGTGCATGTGAACCCTAAGACTTAGCCAGCCACTTCTCTGCATTGGAACTAGATGCCTGCGTTTATCTCCCTTTCATGATCTTGATGAGACCTCTTCCTATTCCTTTTCTCATTTCAGTTCTTCAGAGTTACTCCCCCTTCACTTCCTCTGCTTCACATATTTTTGTTGTTTCTAAAACACAACAGAAATGCTGCTGCATTAAGGTTTCTGCCTCAACTATTCCCTCTGCCTGAATAGTCAAGCAAAAACAGATAAGCATAAACCTCTGCTTATCTCCTTCAGGTCTTCGCTCAAATGCCAACTCCTGTTGGCCGCTTAGCTTGACTGTCCTATTTTATCTGCAACCCGTTCAGCTCCTCCCTGCCCCCACACTCCTGATCCCCCTTAACTCGCCTTGTCTTTTCACTTTTCTGTGTCTAATATACTATCCAGTTTCCTTATTTATTATAGTGGGTTTTTGTTTGTTTTGGTCTGTCTCCTTCTGAAAAATTTAAACTTCCCAAACAGGAATTTGAATCTGTTTTGTTCACTAATGTACTTCAAACACTTACACTTTACTTGGCACCTAGTTGGTGCTGAATATTTGTAGAGTAAGTGAATTAATCAATTGGTAAGGAAGATAAGAAGATGGCATCAGATCAATGTAGGCACACCTGACTCCACTGGTCTGAGCAATTTGTACTTGGGAGGAGAGCTGACCCCTGGAGGGAAGGTGATGACATTACTGAGGAGTCAGACACCAATCACACTGTTCAGGACACCTTGAAAGGTGCCAGGGTACGGCATCATTAGGTAGTCGGCCTGGAATAAATGGTGATATTAACCACTTATGTTCTCCATAAAAGGGCTTTTTAGGCTACAGTTATGTCAGTAGAAATAATCTCCATGTAGGATTTAAATCATTTTTAAAAATGTGAACTGTTACTGAATATGCCACCCTTTCATTTTTCTGGCATAACTACTCTCAACCTATCTGCAAATTAATTTGGAATTAAATTAAGTTTCAAAAAATATTCAAAGGGCTCCTTGGTTATTTTAATCAAATATGATTATTCATTATTTTTAATCATTTACAAATTTTAAAGGTAATATTTGTGTTTATCATAAGAAAAGCAAAATATGCATTTTATAAAAAAAATATAAAGAATAAAATGAAACTATCATCTTTAATCCAACTACCCAGAAATAATAATTGTTAATATTTGGTTATTTCACCATTTAATCTTTTCCAAATGTGTGTTGTTGTTTTTTTTTTAACAAAACTGGAATCATATTTTATATACAATTTTGTATTTGCCCTTCTTACTTACCATGGTATCACTAAATATTATTTAGAAATAATTTTAAATGTTTGAATAACAATAATATAAAATTTTATTATATTTCAACATTTATTAATAGACACTTCGGATACATCCTATTTTTCTATGAAAAATTAAACTGTACTCTGTTTTTTATACCAACAGCATGTCTACTTACAGCTGCCACAGCTTCCCAGAACAATGACTACTGGGTAAAATACCATATCTACTTTACATCTCTACCAGCTTCAGGTATTTTCATTTAAAATCAAACAAAATACTTTGCCAATTTAACTTTGGGGAAAAAAAATCCATCTTATTTTGCATTTATATGATTAACCGTAAGGATGAACATTTTTGGTCATATTCATTTCTTTCTTTGTATTTTTCAAGTGAATTGCTTATATAAATCTTTAGCTCATTTCTATATTAGGGTGTATCTGTGTTTCCAATTTTGTAGTATTGATAATAAAGAAGGGTAGGATTTTTCTCTAACCTTCAACTATTTAATAGGGCCAACAGAATGGACACTTTCTTAAAGAATGCAATTTCAGAATAGATTGTGGAATCTTAGAGGGAAGGCAGGGGTAGGTGGGCAGAGATCACACAAAGAACTTGTATGCATGTATGCATAGCCCACGGACACAGACAATAGTGTGGGTGAAGGCCTGGGATGGGGAGGGGAAGTAGTGAGGGTGGACTGGAGGTGGAGGGCTACTAGAAATGGTCAATAGGGAAAAGTGTGGGGGGGGTAATACTTTCAAAAATAAAGATTAAAAAAAGAATGCCATTTCAGTAACTTCTAAGACCTTGCAACTTTTAAAACCAAAAAACTTCAAGAGGAACTCTTAAAAAAACAACCATAATGAAGAGCTGACTAATTGGCAGGAATGAAAGACAAATGATGAGAAGGTCTGTTTTATTCTTTTGTAAATCACCCTGACTAGACAGTAGGGAAGCAGAGAAGTAGGTCAACTTCTGTCTTTTTAAAAAACAATTTACATTAAGCAGCATAAAACAGATAATGATGATAGAGGGAGGTCATGAAATGTCACCTGAATTCAAAGCATTGTTTTTTTTCCTGTGGGATGATGCTTAACAAAGGTCACACAAACCTATGAACCAGGACACCCGTGTTGGAGTGACAAACGAGATGCTTAGGAGGTCACAGTAAACTACGAATGGCTATTAAAATGGTTACAGTGTTAATTACTCTTTGTTCTTAGACTTGCTATGTTCCTGCACCAGTTAAGTGCATCGCTTATAATTATGGAAGTCAAAGTAAGTATGGATTAAAAACATTGTTTTCAAAAACATTATAATCATATATATCCCTGTGTATACATAAACGAAAGGAGAAAAAGTCATAGAAATACTGGTGATTATCTCTAGGTGATGTGATTATGAATGCTTTGGATTTTCATTTTATAGATGGTACATATATATGTTTTTTAACTGAGTTTATTTGGGTTACATTGGTTCATAAAATTATATAGGCTTAAGGGGTACAATTCTACAATACATTATCTGTATATTGTACTGTGTGTTCACCATCCCAAGTTATGTGTCTTTCCATCACTGTTTATTCCTCCCTTACCCTCTCCTACCTCCCCCCATTGCCATTTCCCTTTGGTAATGACCATACTGTTGTTTATGATTTTTTTTCTTGATTAATCCCTTCACTTCTTCCATCCAGCCCCCCACTCTCTCCCTTTTGACAACTGTCAATCTGATCTCTGTCCAATATTCTACACTGAGCACTGTTATACTTAAGAATATGGAAAATACTAATGCTATTAAAAAAAATTTAACCACACACAATAGTTAATAGCAGAGAACACATCTGGGTCCTGCCCCTTTAGGTATACTGATGTTCACAAATTTCCTGTTTCCATTTGCTTGCTGCTTATTTTAAATTTGATAATGTCAATGTTAAAGCTCACGAACTAGATATATGATTTAGAATATTTGTAAATAAGTATAAAATAAAAGAGGTAGGGGCCCTATAATGAGGCAGTTGGAATGAATTAAAAATAGAGACTATATTTTCTTACCTTAGTAAGTGAAATGGCAAGTCATCTGTTGTTGGTGGTGATGGGCAGCTTGCTCATTGTTGAGACTGTTTTCCTTCCCAGGTTCCTGTTAAAATAGAAATCACTGGTCATTACTTTTTCATATCTCCACCTCTCCCTCCAAAAGGACCACAAGTGGCTAAGGGGATATTTATAATACAATAGGCAAATTTAAATTGAGGGAAGGAATGTATGTGAGGGGAAAACAAAGGTGAGGGGAACCAGATGAAGCCAGCAGTTCTGGCTATGCATAGAATGTAAGCCATGTGACTCAATACAGTCTCCACTTTCACTCTGATATTCCTAGTGGTCACAGCAAGTGAGGAAATGATCTGTTACCTAAATGCCCAATGTCTGTAAGATAAAAGCAAACCAGTTGCTCAAGTGAACCACAGGTATGGGGGAATTGAGGCTAGAGCAGCAGTTTCTTCTGGGGGTCTTCTTGTAGGAGACGCTATGTGAAATGTGAACAAGTTTTCAATATTATCCCTGCGGTACATCAATTGTGATTTTCATGAGTGTTATTTAGATGACACAACTATTCAACAAACATCCCTTGGTGTAATAATGTTTTTATACAGGAGAAAACATACTCATGGCAACCAATTTTAAAACACAGTGATGTATAAAGAATGGTAAAAACCCACTTGTATTTGCCTACTCCAAGATAACCTATATTAACAGTTTGGTTGTATATCACTTTCAAAATCTTCCCTATGCTTGTTTACACACACACACACACACACACACACACACACACACACACACACTTCTTTCTTTTTACTCTTACCAATACGTTTGATTTTTTTCCCAAAATTATGTATCTGTCTCATTTTTAAATAATTGTAACATATTCCACAAGATGGATATACCATCATTCAATCAACCACTTCCTCCTGATAAACATTCTGACTTGTCTCCGGGTTTGGTACCATAATTAGAGCAGGAATAAAGAGCCATATTCAAATATCTTTAAAGTTCTAATCCTTTCATTTCTGTGGGGAAAAGTCCTGGAAGTTGGATCCAACTTGATAAGCGCATGAACTACTTGAAGGTCCACAGCTACATTCCTCTCTGTATAAAGGCTGAGGCAATCAGTTCAATGGTACGGGGAGAGTACCTGCTTATTGACATATTATTGGCACTAGATGGCTGCCACCTTTAAATGTTTGCCAACCTCATGGGTAGATCATGGCTTCTCAGTTGTTTTAATTTTCATTCCCTTGTTGCTAATGGGGCTGATCCTTTTCACAGATTTCCTGGTAATTTAGATTTCCAGTACAGGCCCTTCTCATATTTTCTACTGTGCTGTTTATCTTTTTCCCTTTTACAATCAGTTTGAAAGATCTGTATTAAACACCAACTCTGCCATATAAATTGTAAGCTACTGTTAATCTTTTGGCTTTATTAATGTTGTCTTGTCATATAGACATTGTTAATATTTACATAATTAAATATGCTAATTTTTCCTATATGGATTGTGGAGTTACTATCTTACTTAGGACAGTTCCCACCAACCTGATGTCATACATGTATTCTCCTATATTTTCCATTTTAAACATTAGATTTTTTATTCCAAATGGAACCTAATCTCTTTGTCTCCCAGGAAGGCAACTAATTGCCCCCAAATCATTTTCCTTATAATCTATCTTTTCCTTACTAGAAAGGCATGCCACTTTTAATATATATCACCTTTTCCTAGATACTGCAATCTATTTCTGGACTCTACTATGACCAAGATTTACTCATTGTTTGCTGAGCTAATATCATATTGTAATATGATGGTATACTTTGATAGCTATTGGTACAGGTTCCCCATACTATTTTTCTTCTGAGTTTAGTAACTTTTCATTTATATTTTTAGATGGACTTTAAGATCATATTGATTGATCTGACAATCTGTCCTCTTCTAAGTTGGGATTCTGACTGGAGTTATATTTAGTTTATATAATAATTTAGAATTGATCTTTTTGGAATTTTGAGTTTTCTCATTCAAAAGATACACACACACACACACACACACAATAACTTTTACTACCATGTGACTTTTGGGATTTGTCTTATTTCTTACTAAATTCATTTCCAAATATTTTAGTTTGTCACTCTCTTAAACAGGGACTTCTCTATTTTCCTTTTAAACAAGTTATTAATTCAAAGAAAGAAGAACAATTGGGCTTCATCTATTTTCTTCCCAGACCTGTTACCAAGCCCACTTACCAGGTTTTAAAACATCTTAACCAGAATCACAATCACATTACCTGCAATATTATTCAGCTTACTCCTATGCCTTATTGCATTCTCTCACCTTCTAAAACAATGCTGAGTAACAGCAATTGAGTAACAGTAGTAGTACCAGGCATTTATAACATATGTAATAAGCTTTATGTTTATTAGGAATGTCTGTTAAATTATATCAAATGCATTTTCGGCATTGGTTGATATAATGATCATAAAATGTTCTTTATTCTGTTGTGTCAATATGTAACACTGAGAGATTTCATAATGCAAAATCATCCTTGTATTTCTAGAATAAACACTAATGTGGATTTAATTTGCTACCATTTTAAAAAGGGCATATTCATGATTCATATTAAATGATTGTTGTCGCATCTTTATCAGGCTTTGGTATTAGGATTTAGTACTTTTCATAAAGTTGGAAGGCTTTCTCTTTTTATATGCACTCAGATTTTTTTACAGTTACTAATTGGAATTTATAACCTCTCTTTGGATTGAATTTTAGTAATTTACTCATTTTTAAAAAACTATCAATTTTCTTTAGATTTTAAAACTTGTCTTATATACAGTTGTGCATAACATTCTCTAATTGAATTTTTTAAATCCATTTAAGATCTAAATAATGTATTTTCCCATATTTCTGATGTGTTGTGTATGTCTGCATGTACTATATATATTTGTATTATATGCATTGTATATACATATTTTTAATGTTGTGTATATAATGTATATATTTTTAATGAAAATCAGATTTTCCTTATTTGTTTTGTGGCCATTTCCATTAATTTAGCTTTTATGTCAATATTATCTTATTTCTTTTGGTTTATTTTATACGGTTTTTTAGATGCAATACTTAGTTTCCTTGTCATTCTTTCAAAAGTATGGTACCCAAAGCATTTAAGTTAGAAAGTACTTGTGACTATATTAACCATCCTATATAATAAAAGCCTAATATGCAAATCAACCAAATGGTGGAACAATTGGTGGAACTACTGGTCGCTATGACACACACTGACCACCAGGGGGCAGACACTCAATGCAGGAGCTGTCTTTAGACCGCAGGCCCCAGAGGGAGGTGACCTGCGGTGGCAGTGGCAGGAGTTGGGCCGGCCTAGGTAGATGCACCAGGCCAGCCAAGGGGGATGTGAGTGGAGGACCCCCAATCACCCAGCCAGTTTCCCCACAGATCAACCCTGATCTCTGGCCAGGCCTAGGGTCCTATCTGTGCATGAATTTCGTGCAGCAGGCCTCTAGTTTCCCTATTAAATTTTTGTGTGAAATGTTCTGTTTGATCAATTTCCAGATAACCTGTCATTTTGAATTTGATGGCTAATTTGATCAAGAAATCATCTATAACAGAGTTTCATATTTACAGTTTAATTATTAGCCTTTCATTGTCCGTTCCTTGTTTTACTACTGGGATCATAAAATTAAATGAATAAAACAATTTTTTCCTCCCCAAATTCATTAAGTTTTTTCCTATAGCCACAAAAATAGACTTTTTATAAATGTTCCATTGATACAAGGGGAAAATGTATATTTTCTATTTATCAGGTACAAAAACAGTATTTATTACCACTCTATATCATTGTATATACTTTGTCAAATTATAGAAGAATACATTAAAATTCTCTAATATGTTCATGGTTTTATCCTAAGCTCCTGCATTTCTACTTTTTGGTTTTTGCCTTAAAATTTACATAACTAAGGGTAGGCATATAAGAGTCTCCTTATGAATTGCACTCTTTATTCTTAGGAGTATCTTTTCTTATTTAATATTTTGGCCTTGGGTTCCATTTAGTTGATGCTAATATCCTCACTTTGCTTTCCTTTTATTTGTATATGCTTGGCATATCCATTTCTTTTTCTTCAATTGTTCTGCTGTCATTTTATTTTAACTGTGTTCCTTACAAATACCTTAAGACGGGATTTTTGTTTTGTTACTGCCTATCTAAAAGTCTTTGTCATTTTAAAGGGCACTTCAACAAATTCACACCTATCATGATAAGATTGTATTTGGTTTGCTTCTATAATATGTTTACTATTAATGACATTTATTGTTACTGCATTTATTTTCATTCATTCCTTTTTTTACTGGATTAATCAATTTATAATTCTACTTTCTTCCTAGTAATTAAAAAAAATTGTATTCTAAAACACTTGCTCCATTATCTATTATTGAATCATTAAAAAATCTATTATTTTTATATTAAATAAAATGACGGCCATCCCCACAATCCAGACATTTTCCCCTCAGCTTACAGCGGTAGACAGGAGGACTTGCCACCGCAAATGCCCTTCTAGGAGGCGAGGAGACTCACTGCAGAGGACAAGGCCAGCAGACACATCCAGCTCTCAGCTCCTTCAGGGTCTGCCTCTGCTGACAGCCACCTCACTCCAGACTGCAGCCTCCCTGGGGCAGCGCACATGCTGTGGCTGAATGATAGGGCAGCTCCCACCAAACTGGCCCAGATTTGTGGGTCCCCATGGGCATTTGCCTTCTCCCTCTGCTTGCCTAACCATGCTTCCTCCATCCTCCTTTCACAGGTTTAAACTCATTAGCCTTCAAACTCTGTGGTTTACAAAAATGACAGAAATTTACTCCCTCACAGTTCTGGGGTTAGAAGTCCAAAACCACGTCCCCCCTGAACCCCTGCATAGAATCTTTCTTTGCCTCTTTCTAGCTTCTGTTAGTGGCTATTGATCCTTGGCATTCCTTAGCTTGTGGCGATGTTACTCCTATCTTTGTCTCTGTTGTTACACAAAGTTCTCCTGGTGTGTGTCTGTCTTCAAATGATGATCTCCTTGTCGTATAAGGACATCAGTCATATTGGATTAGGACCCACCTTAATGACCTCATCCTAATTTGATTATATCTACAAAGACTATTTACAAATAAAGTCATGTTTCATTTGGGGGGACACATTCAACTCGTAATATAGGTGTTGACCCCTAATAAACATTTTCACTCAAAAATCTATTCCAGTGCTTGCGTCCAGGGAGCCCAACCCCTGCCATCTATCTCTTAGCTCTTTTTGTTCACAAGAGGAAATAATTAAAATATTCTAACTCTCTCACTGGCTGCTCCTCTCCACACTTCGAAATAGCTCCTCAGAGTTGACATGACTCTGCTGTTTCAAGAAATCTTAATTAACCATTTATAGTTCACAGTCACATCACAACCATTTATTATAGACTTTACCATATGTTTTATAAGGTTCTTTGCTCATCATTGTTTCTTTGGGTCTTCATCTTCCCCTACCCTGACACTTTTGTTCTGATTCAATTTTCATTTGGTTGGAACACTTCTCAATAGTTTCCTTAGAACATGGATGGTCCAGTACTCTATATCTATGTGCAATGTTACTCCAATGTCTTTCTTTTTTTCTCATATGTAGCTAGGTCTCTTGGCCAGTACAGGATTCTTGGTTCACAGTCCTTTCCTTTTATCTCTCTATTAACATGATATTGCTGTCTTTTTGCTTCTTAGCTTACAGATAAATAGTTTCCAACCAGTCTGATGCTCCTGCATTGGTAATTTATTGGTTTTCTCTGTCTAGAAACTTGTTAAAAAGTTCCCTTTTAACGGTTAAAAAATTCCATAAGAATATATGTCTCTCTTTTTTTTTTTTTCATTAATACTGCCCTGTAAAGGGAAACTGAAAAGAAGTTATTGCATAGAGATCTGATGAGTTGACTTAAGCCATGAATAATATTTAGGTTATCTAGATGAGGAATGAATAGAATTCATAACCTTCAGGCAGTCTTGCATGAATATTTTTTCTCATAACCAACTTTTGATAAGATTGGGTGGTGGAACACTGAAAGTCATAGTCTCTGGCAAGCGCCTGGAATGCAGAAATCCTAGTGGCCAAGTAAGGGCATAACCATAAAACTCAGGTCTCCTTGGGAAATATAATTATATGTAACCTAACACGGTACTCCCAGTATGAACTTATTTTCTTAAATTATTTTTAACATTAAATAGAGCCAACTTATGGTATCATAAGGTTAAGACATCAGCTCAACTAACATTAATATACGCCCAGAAAGGAATTTTTTTTTTTTTTACTGTTTTATTGCTTATCTATTCTTTCTGGTATTTAGTATCTGGATTCTGTTAGCTTCAGAAAGAAATAATGTACAGCATTTCCTAACTTTTTACATTTCTATGCTTTCATTAAATTTGAGGGAAGAGGAGATATTATCATTTATTAAGTAACAACTATGTGAGAGACGCTATCAAAT
Source organism: Lasiurus borealis (assembly GCA_004026805.1). Classification (NCBI taxonomy): domain Eukaryota; kingdom Metazoa; phylum Chordata; class Mammalia; order Chiroptera; family Vespertilionidae; genus Lasiurus; species Lasiurus borealis. The sequence continues at coordinate 17,539 of PVJN01015088.1, read as the reverse complement.
ACATGATCTCATTTAATTCTGCAAGTGATCCCTTGATATCGTTCCATTTTAGCTTGTACTGTTTTGACACTTATAATGGACTGTCCTGTAATATCCATGGGATGTAGACACTTTACATCTTGCCGAGGCTCTTGCTGTGAGGCTAGTTTGTAAAAGTGGAGCCCTTAGTTGGCAAGTGAACAGAGGGGATCCCCAAGCATGCAGCCTGGCTTTGCTGTTTTCTAAACCAATGCTGGGCCATGCACAAAAACAACTAAATCACTACCTCTGCATGGTGGGTCTTGGGAAATTAGTACTTTCAGCATGCTTCATAGGTATGGGATCATCTCAGCTATTTTCACCAGTAAAGGTAATAAAGATGTTTTGTCACTTCAAAAGAGTTGTCAGGGTCCAGTAGGGTTAACAGATCCCATTCTGGGTGTGTTAAAGGGAGGGAATTTAATATATGGAATTAGTTATAAATTGGTGGGTGAGCTGAAAAGCTAAGCAAGAGATGGTGATAAAATGCAGAGGTTAACATCAGCAGGAAGCCATTATCTAGAAGCACAACAAGAGGTGGAGCAGATAAAATAATATTGAATGTCAACTGTAAGTGAGAAAGAAAAAGCTGAAGGTATCTCTTGGGTCCAAAACATCTTGGCGAAGGTTGACTAGTGGAATTTAAGACTACAGAAGGAGGGTTATGCTTGGAGGCATGGGGAAGACAGTCATTGTTGGAGACACCACCCAAGACAGAGAGTGGGGACAACCTGGATTCTCCCTTCCTCCCTCTACCCTGTGGCTTCCATCTGACACAGGAGCCTGAGAAATGCATCCTATAAGGGATGACTGCCCTGCGATCCAGAACAGAAGAAGAGTAAGGAATGGCTGTGAGGACAAATAGGCCAACGATGAACCATAGAATGAGATATAAGACTAATGAAAGTGGAAAAGCAGATATGAGCTAATGATATACATGAGAAACATGAGTCTCAAAGGAAATGTGGATTGGGAGGTAGGTTAGGAGCTGGTGCAAACATTTCTATTTTTGTGACTGGGGATTTTTGGAGAGTTTAAGTAGATCACGACAAAGGAGATAGGGTCTCCTGCAGCCTCTTCATAAGTGTAGGGGCGATGCTATGACTTGGGATAATCTGCCTGGGGTCAATCAGAGGTGGCAAGGTTGAGACCTGAGCACAGTCTGACTCTTTCCCCGCACCACACACTTTCTCCTAGCTATCTGACAAAACAATTGAAAGATTGTCTAATAAATATTGCAGTGCATTTTTTTCAATTCATAAATGCAATCTAAAGGTTAGCCAACCATACTAATTCATATAACTATTTCCTGTAAAATGTATTCTACATCAGTGAGTCTCAACCTAGGGGGCATTTCTGAATTTACAAGATGGTAGGGGGAGATTTTAAAAACTCGATAGTTACCAAAACTTTTAGAGATATTGCACCTGGGGGCCATATTTGAGTTGCTCAGCAGCAATCCTTTTAACCTCGAATTCCTTCTATGGCCACAGAAGTTAGTATTTTTTTTTAATACATTTTATTGACTTTTACAGAGATAAAGAGAGAGGAATAGAGAGCTAGAAACATCGATGAGAGAGAGACATCGATCAGCTGCCTCTAGCACACCCCCCACTGAGGACGTGCCCGCAACCAAGGCACATGCTCTTGACAGGAATCGAACCCAGGATCCTTCAGTCCACAGGCTGACACTCTATCCACTGAGCCAAACTGGTTTTGACAGAAGTTAGTATTTTTAATTTGCCACAGATAAGTCTGCTCCTCATGCAAGGCCAAATGAGAGTGGCAATGACTAATTACCTAATTACCCAAGTAAGTAGGCCAACCTGTAGATGCAAGAGGTGAGGGACACTAGCTGTGAGTCCTTGCTGGTCTCCCCATAAAAACAAACACTTCATTAAACACTGATGAAGCACAGCAACAAGCTCTCACAGGAAGAACACTGGAATAGGCCTCAGAAGATTTGGGCTTTATGTCCTCTCTGCTACCAACTCTGTGACCTTGGCCTCTCATCCTCTTCTCTCTTACCATGAATTTTGCTGACTCCATTAGGTAGTGCTTCTAGTTTAGTGCCATTGCCAAGGTTCTGGGGTAGAGCCTCACCTCAGATCCTCCTTGAAAGGAGGAGGAAACTAATTAATTATTTGATCATTGTGAGTGCAACTTGCCCTCCAGGAATTGATCACCCATAAGATAACCATATTCAAATGTTCATGCCATTAAGGCTACACATGGCAACATTTCCTAGAACACTTCCCAATAAAGAAAGCAATTAAAAAATGATTTGGCCTTGGTTATAGCTGAATGTTAATCAACTATGGCTAAATTATGCTCTTCTGAGTTCATTTTCATTATCTGCCAGCAAATTCATTCACTCTTTCATTTATTCAACAAACATGTATTGAGCATTGCATGTCAGGCAATAGCCCTGGAGCCATAAAGGCAAAAACAGATCCTAGTCTTCAGAGAAGTCAATATCAAAGGGTTTAAGAAGTATGAATGGGTAGTTACAGAATAGTCACAGGATATAAAGTACAGTCTAGGGAATATAGTCAATAATATTGTTATTTTTTTAAGTAAATTTTATTGATTTTTCACAGAGAGGAAGGGAGAGGGATAGTTAGAAACATTGATGAGAGAGTGAGACATCGATCAGCTGCTTCCTGCATGTCCCCCACTGGGGATGTGCCCACAACCAAGATACATGCCCTTGACCGGAATCGAACCTGGGACCTTTCAGTCTACAGGCTGACGCTCTATCCATTGAGCCAAACTGGTTTCGGCAATATTGTTATTTTTAATTAAATGTAGTGGGATGACCTTAGTTAATAATATTATGTAGGTTTCATTTGTGTACAGCTCTATACTACATCATCTATATATTGTATGGTGTTCATCACTCCGGGCAATAATTTTGTAATAACTATGTATGGTGCCAAGTGGGTACTGGAAATACTGGGGAGAACATTTTGTAAAGTATATGATTGTCTAGCCACAATGCTATACACCTGAAACTAACACAAAATAACACTGAATATAAACTGTTATTGAAAATAAAAAGTCACATCACCAGGGGACAGATGTGGAGACAGCTACAATACAACCTGACATGTGTTTTACTCTGGGTTCTTGGAGGAGAAACTGCCCAAGTCAGCCAGTGGGAATCATGGAAAACTTCACTTATGAGTGACACTGGAAAGAACTTCCCCAGGACACCAGGCTGAGATGAGAGGATGAGAGCTATTGCCTGGCTGCTTACTGAAAGAGACCCAGCGGCATGAAGGAGTCTTGCACATGTTTTCATGGTGTGCTCTGAGATCATGACTCTTGCACTCTTAAGGATTTACCCAGAGGCAGCCCAAGGTTTAGGAGATTATTTAAGAGATTACACACTCTGGATTGCACATTCCATCTATGTCCTAAGTCCCTGTTCTATCCTCTGCCTAAATAAAAACACATTTGTGAAAATGTACATGGGTCCATGAAAACCTAGAAAGCCATTCTCAGGAAAGTGTCAGCCCTGTGAACAGTTTTGCTGGGGAGGTAAGGATTACAGTCATCCTCCCAGGGTTCGTCACAGAACAGCAGGAAAAATCTAAGGCTTAAAAATGGGATGGCTTATTTTCCAAGGCTGAAATAGAAGCAGCAAAAATAAACCAAACTGAAGACATCCTTGACGTAGTTTCCAAAGTAAAATGCCTATATTTTTTAGACCAGAAAACATTTCCGTTTTGTTAAAAAAGCATAAGCTTAGATTTATCCTTAAAATACCTGCATAGACTCTCAATGAAATGCAGAAAATCCTCACATTAAATATTTGCTCAGCGGAGGAAACCTATACACACATATGTTCAGACACATGGTCAGTTACACATTTGTTTGTAAAAAGAGAACTACGGTGCTCCTATAGCCAAGGTAAAGCTCCCCTATTCTTACTGATGAAATTAATTTACAAATGTTTCATTTCATGTATCTAATATCTACACAACCAAGCTACTGCCCAAACCGAATCCAAATGATGGCACCTGCTAGCTGTGAATCCAAAGGGAGACCAATCAAAACAAATTGCAGGGCTCTGATATTCTCTAATAAAGCACGTTCATCAACCCGCAGAATGGTTCTCATGGAGTGAATAAACAGAACAGCTATAAACGGCAATGTCAAAGGACTCAACATAAAATGAACTACTTGTAATTCATTTTCCCAATAAACCTTGTGCTGAAAGAATTCCTAGGTCTTTTCAAACCAAGCCTTCCCTGCAAACATCAGATAGAAGAAAGTAGCCATGAAAACAACTGGAAGGAACGCACTGCATTCAGACCAGTGTAACTCACAGCCTTCCCAGAAACACCATGATCGCATAATCTTCTCCTGCCCTGATTTTCATGTTAAATGCACAAAACCAATTAAAAATGGGACTTCCGTTTGACCCAGTAATCCCACTTTTAGGAATGTATCCCAAGAAAGCAGAAACACCAATCAGAAAGGATATATGCACCCCTATGTTCATAGCAGCACAATTCACCATAGCTAAAATTTGGAAATAGCCTAAGTGCCCATCAGCAGATGAGTGGATCAGAAAATGCCGGCACATCTACACAATGGAATGCCTGCTGCTGTAAAAAGGAAGGAACTCCTACCATTTGCAACAGCAATGGTGGACCTGGAGAGCATTATGCTAAGTGAAATAAGCCAGTCAGAGAAAGATAAATATCACATGATTCCAGCTCATTTGTGGAATATAATGAAGAACATAAACAGATGAACAAAAATAGAAGCAGAGACACAGAAGCACTGAACAGACTTTACAACCTATGGAGTGGTGGGGGTGGTGAGGGGGTAAGAGATCCACCAAAGGTCTTGTATGTATGCATATGAGCAAAACCAATGGGCACAGATAGTAGGGGGGTGAGGGCTTGTGCTGGGGAGCAGGGGTAGCGGAGGAGAGGTCAATGGGAGAAAAAAAGACTCTTGTAATACTTTAAACAATAAAATTTTTAAATTAAAAAATGCACAAAGTCACAGCCTGTGTTGGAGTATGTTTGGTGGTGATGTTGGAAGGTGGCAGAAAAAAGCTGAGTCGGCAGAGTAAACACACACGTGGTCATAATTCGTGGCCTTCTATTGGGCATGTGGGAGAGAATCCAGGAAGACTTAATAAACACAGTTACTTTTTCATCCCTCCCCAGGACTCAGGTAAGATCCCACAGAATGGAACTCTGCCTCTATATAATGCTTAAATTTTTTTTTCTTCCTCAGATTTTGCCAGACATTTGACATCATATAGCCTTCACAATATGATATTTTTACTACATTGTAAATTTTATTTTCAAATTACCAGATTATGCTCTCTGTCCTCATTATGTGTTTTCCTCTTCTTTTCTGCTAAGAGTACATGCCTCAGGAACTATTCAATTATCACAATAATAGTTATGTAAACCATACACGAATTAAAACCAATCAACGACTGGTAGAAAAATGTTTAGTCTCAGATGTAAAAAACCAAAATCTATTAGGTTTTGCTCCTGGCACTTACAAGAGAAGTCAGAAGACAGGCACAGGGAATAATGGGAAAGTCTTTAACAGGATTAGGAGTTAATACCTTTTGCTTGGCTTTGCCTCTAACAAGTATTCACTTATCATAGTCAGAGGGCTTACATGGAAAGTTCTAATAAACTCAATACAAATTTAAAAAATTTTTTAAAACCGGGGCCAACAGATCATAAATCAGTGATTAATCACTGTTATTAAGTTACCCAAGTGTTTGATATGCGCTAGGCTCTGTACAGATTTGAGAAATACCCAGCAGAGAGCTGCTTTCAACAAACCAGCAATTTAATGGGAGAATCAGGACTCAAAGGGGTTGTTCAGAGGAGAAGGCAGTGACAGAGGTCTAGAGGGTGGGTGAGATGTCAGGGTGAAGGGAGGACTAGGAAGATAGAAGGAAGTGACTGGTGTGTCTGGGAAAGGCACGCCTGGTGAGAGAGGATGGGTGTTCTCACCCGACATGGGAAATCAAATTGGAGACAGTGATCAGGCCCAGGCTCGATGGTCTTGGAGCTAACTATGGATATGACAAATTAGGGTGCATCTGCTGAAGTTTTTGGAGAAGTAAGTAGACCAATAAGAGTTTTCACGGGAGATAAGATAAAACAGGAAGAGACAACCAGCTCTAAAGGGAGAATCCAGCCGCTGCTGCAGGACTCATGGTGCTGAGAACCAAGATCAAGCTGGACACTGAGAGGAAGGAGCTCTCAGAACCTGGGCTCCATCTGGGTTTGAGGGAAGAAGGGTGTGCCACACCAGCACAGCCAAGGGTTCAGCAAGCCTGAGGGAGGGCCGGCGAAGGATGAAGAAAAGACGGACAAAGAGAATAAGCTGGGTCCAGGTGGATCTTCTGTGAGTGACTGAGACCACAGAACAGATCCAGACTGTAAGCTGATGCTTTATTTTATAGTCAGAGAGGTAAACAAGGTAGTTTACAATGTTCTTGTAAGTTTCCCTTGTTTTGGCAGCACTTGCTGCATCTCCCACAGCCCATTAGCTACCCAGCAAAGATCTAGGGAGCAGTCAAAAGATCAAGCTTAATTATGCTAAGAGGGCTGTGCCCTCTAAGCTAGGACTTGTTTGTGACTTTGCCAGCAGGTCAGTCCAAGGCTTAACCCTATAACCCTATAACCGCTCCCTACAGAAGGGGTTACAGCCAAGATCTCCAGCTTCACTAACCAGGGAGGACATGGGCACTGGGAGAGCAGCTGTTTCCCTGCCTAGGCAGTGACCACACCCATCTATCTCAGCCTCGAAATGAATCGAGGAGGGCCAAGTGACCCAGCCTACAGTACCCATTAGCCACATGGAGAATTCTTCTATACACAGGGACCGGGTGGGTCAGGAAGGGCTGGACCTTGGACTTGCCATGTCAGGTGAAGTCACCGAAGAGTAAATCTAAGAACTGTAAGAATTTTTCAGAGGGCAGAAGATACACAAAGCCCCTATATAATGCTTACAGTGTGTTTCCAGACAGATAAACAGAGATGGTACTACTGCCTGACAACTTCCAGCCCTGTGAATCTAGCCATATGCCCTCGCTGGCAGCTGGGTTCTGGGAGGGCCGCTGGGTAAAGTGCAAACAGTAATGAGACGACCACCTACGGCATATTCTCACCCAGAGTGTCTGTTCTAGTACTCCTCTGTGGACGGTGCTTCGGGGAAAAAACAATAATGTTGTGGAGGTGCTTAAAAGAGAAGCCAGAACACAGGCACAGGCAATAACAGGCAAGTCTTTGACAGTTATTCTCCCAATAACTCCAAGGAACAGGTTTCTGTTACTATGCTCATTTTACAGATGAGAAAACTGAGGCACATCTACCATTCACTGGAGCTCTTTTCAGGGGATCTAATCTTGACAGCCAAACTCTCCTTGACTAAGGCAGAAAATATGCCACCGGCTTCGCTAAGATCATCACCCCTCCACCCATCGTCACCCACTCCTTGGAGCCACGTCCTATGGGAGAGGGGGTGACAACGTGGTGGGCACCAACTGGCTCCATAGTCAGACCTCCCTGCTTCACCAGCTATGTGGCCTCCACAGTTCACTTAATCGGTGTGCGCTTGTTGCTCATCTGAGGAATGGTGAAAATAACAGGACCCCTCTCACTGGGTAGTTGTGAGGAGTGAGCAGTATGTAAAGTCCTTACAGTGTCCCTGGCATACACTCCATAGATTTAGCAGCAGCATCAGCATCATTATCATCATCACCTACCCTCACCAGCAAGAGCACTGTGGGACAGAGCAGATCACTCGTTGCTCTGCTTCCAATCTTCCCGTCCTACAGAGGAGACTCGGAGCATGGAGCATTCACTTCCCTGCCCAGCCTGGCTCACTGCTTCCTTGCAGACATGCGCCTGCCCTCCCTCCCTGAGGGGAGGAGACTTCTGCACACTGTACCTGCCCTTGTGCCCCCTCTCAACCACAGGAGAGCACACTCTTCCACAGATATGGAGGGTTCTCGATGGCCCCAGCTTGTGCCCACAGTGTTTGCTCAACTTGAACCAGCCTCTCTGTGACCCTGTGTCTTTGCTCTCTGAGGACATCCTTGATTCCTTCCATCCGGGAGGAACACAGTGCGCTCCTGGCCATGCTTTCGTAACCCTCCTTCAACCACTTACACCTTGGTATTGACGTGACCCCAGACTGCTTTTGCCCTCATTTTAAAACGATAATTATTATGGCTATGTACATGGAGCACTTCTTTGTGCTAGGCACTATTGTAAGTTCTACATGAATTAACTCACTTAATTCTCCCAATATCTCCAAGTAACAGGCTCTGTTATTATACTCATTTTGTGGATGAGAAAATGGAGGCACAGAGAGGTTACATGACTTGCCCACGTTGACATGGTTAGCAAGTGGCAGCCAGGATGGGAGTGCACAGGCTGTCCGAATCCAGAGTGGGGCTCTCAGCCAGTCTGTCCGCACTGCCTGTTTTAGGTCTTTGCTCATTTCCTTAAGTTCCTACCTGCCAATCTCTACATCTTGCCTCCTGCTTCAGAGAAGGATGCATGGTCCCTTCATTTGCTGCCTTTTCCATCGGAGAACTCATGACACCATTTCCCATCCTCACTTCTCCTTTTCTACAACACATACCTGTCCAGTGCCCTCTCTCCAACATGTATCATTGCACCTGGACTGCCATCCTCTTGCTCTCATCTGACTCTCCACCTGGAGAGTATGAGCATGTCAACTCCTTCCTGAGACCCTTCCTCCTGATACCTCCCTCACCCCGATACTGCCATCTGGCTGTTACCCTGGCTCACACTCAAGGTCAAATGCTCCAAAGACTAGTGTCCCCTCCCTGCCTTTATTCCCTTTTTTCACTCCCATTCTCTTTTGGACATGCACAGCCATAGGGCCTCCCCTCTAAAATACCTCCAGGTTCACAGGTGGACTCCCTATTGCTCTGGCAACACATCTCCCTGGACATCTCTGAGGCGCTAACCTGGGCTGAAAATGACCAGTCCTCCTTCCCTGAAAGTCCTCCTTCTCTTGGCTACCCCACATGGCCAACTCTGTCATCTGCCTACCCCCAAACCCTTTCCTCATGCTCTTTAAAAATGGAAGCCTGATTCTGTCTGGGGAGGCAACGTGATCAGTTAAGCAACAAGAAACTTGTATTACCAGGTGTTCTGGAATGAGACATTGGTGGAGATTTATGTCCAGAGAAACTTGTTAGAAGCCCACCCAGGTGGCCTAGGCATTTTGGCCACGTGTCATCTGCCCTGTGGATGGCAGACTTGATAGCGAGCGTGAGCAAGGACTCGGTACACACCGGGTGTTCCTTTCCTGACATCCCTGGCTTTGCCCTGCCTCTTTGGACACCTCTGGGTCTCTTCGGCAGGCTCCCTTTTCTCGGCTGCCTCTTAAATATTCATGTTCCTCGGGGTCTTCTGTATTCTCACTCCTTCTGAATAATCTCTCCCACCACCAATGGGTTCAACTATAGCCTCCCTGTAATAACTCCCAAATAACTCTTTTTTTATTTGTTTTGTTAATCTTCACTCAAGGATATTTTTCCATTGATTTCTAGAAAAAATGAAGGGAGGGAGAGAGACAGGGAGAGAGAAACATCGATGTGAGAAAGACACGTCAACTGATTGCCTACCACAACCAAGGTGCGTGCCCTTGTCGGGAATCAAACCCAGAACCCTTTGGTCTTCGGGCTGACACTCTATCCACTGAGCCAAACTGGCCAGAGTCCTAATAACTGTTGAGTTCAGGTCTCTTCCTTGAGCCTTAGGTCACCATTTTCCATCACTCTCAGGGTTCCCTTTGTCTTACGGGCACTATATATTCTACATGTCTAACTGCAGTTCATCATATTCCATGCCCTCAGAGAATGCTACCATCATCCACCTCGTTGTCCAAGCCAGAAATCAAAGGCCCATGCTGACTTCTCCTTCACGCCCCATCCTGCAGCCCCTCTTAGTTCCTTCCATCCATTTCCTTGATATTCGGTGATTCTGATTCTTCCTCGAATTTTCCCTGTTGCTCTCTTAGCTGAAACTAAGTTTCTAGCCCAGATTATGGCCTCTGCCTCCTAGAGTGTCTGCCTGTACTGCTAAAGGGACAGTTCTATAATGTTAATCCACTAATGCCACTCTCCTTGACAACCCTGCCGTGGCTTCCCGCTGCTTCAGGAAGGAACTCAGTCTTTAGTACAGCCTGTACACGACCTCTCATGACCTGGCCTCTTAAACTCCTTTCAGCTTGCTGCTTGCTCCTGCCCCCGCTCTCCCCCCCCCCACACACACAGGGCTGCAGCCCTATGGGATGCCTTACAGTTCCCAGAAGCCCAGGCACTCTCCTGCCTGCCTCCTGCTCTTGTATTAGATCCAGAGCCTAACAGCCACTGCCCCCTCTCCCTGGCTATCCTTGTCCAGCAAGATGCCGCTCAGGCATCACTTCCTTCCGTGAATCCACGCTTAGTCCTCCAAAGCCAGGGCTCAGTGCCTCTGTGCCTCTCCTCTGTGCCTGCTCCTATTGTACACTTACTGATTATACTGTATTCATGAGTTTAAATTTATTTTCTTTCCACTCTACTATCAGCCACCTTCAGGGCAGTGGCCTCTCGTAGTTATCTGTAGATTACAGAACCTAGCACAGTGCCTGGCACATGGACAGACTGAAAAGCTGGAAGTTTAATAAATGTAGGTATGAGTATGTCTGCCACATTTAGAGGAGCTGCCTTGAGGGCAGAAAGGATTATTCTCAGTCCATACAAATTAAGTCAATGCTTAATAAAATGTTTTCTTCTTCCTCCCTTTTAGCATTGGATAATAAATGAATTTCCAGTTTCAAGAGTGAGAAAACAAGATGGAAAACAAAGATAGTGATCAATTCAGCATTCTAAATACTTCCAAGAGTTTTTTCTTCCTTCTTTCTCCTCCTTCCCTCTCTCCTCCTCCTTTTCCTTCCCTTTCATGTTTTAACTTTACTTAATACAAGTTTCTCTGTTTCTTCAAATGGTTTCTCTCTTAAAATATTTTTAAAATATCTATATATAAAAGCCTAATATGCTAAATGCCCAAACAAGCAGTCTACCAACCAGTCGCTATGACATGCACTGACCATCAGGGGGCAGCTGCTCTGACTGGTAGGTTCGGCCAATCGGGACTGGAGAGATGGGCCAGATAGACCCTGGAGCCCTTCTTCAGTCCCTCCCCAGCCACTGGCCTGATCGGCCTTGATAGAGATGGATGAATGTGACCCTCATCCACCCCAATTGCCATCCAGGTGGAGGGACCCCACCTGTGCATGCATTCGTGCACCAGGCCTCTAGTATGATTATAAATGCAACTCAGATCCATTATAGAAAGATTGGGTAAACACGGAAAATCACACACACACACACACACACACACACACACACACACACACACAATAGAAGCAGCCAGCAATCTCCCCACCCAGAGCTTTTCCCTGGAGGGTCTTCCTCTAATGTTTTCTGTGATGCTCACACGGCCCTTGCCCTATATGGGCTCACTGCTTCTAGAATGGCACAAGAGGCTGAAATGGGCCACACACTCTGGGGGCAACCTGCAGCTTTCAACCCATCAGAATGCAGCACAGCATTAGACACAAAACAAAGTAAGAAGACCCCAGGAGGCAACCCCATGGAGCCAGGGTCCACTGCCTCTACAAGATGAAGACTTCAATGTGAGATCGGGCTTCTCTTGGAAAGAGCTGCTCTTCCTCTTCCAACCCTGCGTAGGGATAGCTACGGCCCTGCGATCTGCAAAGTAATCTTACCTGTAAGTGAAAACAGTTCTGGCTTTTCATTTATCTGTCGGATGAGACTCAGTCCACTCCGGCAAAGACTTCTTGTTAGGTGGTGTATTAAGTCCACAGGAGTAACTCGTAATCTCATTATGAAACAATTTCAATTCCCATGGTTTTGAAATGAGGGAGGGAGAGGGAGACAGGGAGGGACTTCAAATCTTCAGCCTTAGGATCTATTTCAAATCTTACACCACTGACAGTGGCCTCTGAGCTCACGGCTGTGCTGATGATGGCTCAGTTCCAAACAAGCACACCCTCTTCTCCCAGCGTCAAGGACTAGGAGAGACCTTGGTTCTTAAAGGCAGTCCAACTAAAAGAAACCCAGGAAGGAGGGGCATGATTGTGATTATTAGCAGGCCACAGGAAAAGAATGCGCCCCCAGTGCTAATACCGTTAAGTCTCCCTGGAATGCCAGGCTCACTCCCGCCTGACTTGCCGCTTCCCCATGGAGAGCCCTCCTCTCCCTACTCAGGAGTTGTCGTCAGGACACACGGGACTGAGTCATGGTTCCAGGTTGGCACCCAGCACCCCTCCCTGCTACACACGATTTCAATGCACCTGTTCACAAGGCAGGCAGAGGAGTCTGGAAACAGTGGCGGCTTCAAATACCCAGGGACCAACCTGTGAGGAGGCAGCAGGTGCTAATTGGGAGAGGCTGGAGCGCTGAGAACGGCATGGACAGATGTGCCTCCGTTCAATAGTTTCCTGAGTTTGGGGGGGAAGGGAAGGAGGAGCTGCAGGTATGGAGGCAATAGCTGAAAATATTCTGACACCTGGAACACTTATAGCTTAAGCATCTCAAGAACTTAACAGTAACAGAGAATTTGGAGCTGGGTACCCAAATGTCCTCCTACCCTCCCACATCTTTGTTTGAATGACAAGCCCTCACTCGCCCTAAAACACCTCTTCTGACTTAGTAAAAGCCCGTATCTCTATAGAAAATGAGAGAAAGGTATCTCTGCAGGGCAGATCCGACCCTGCATAAAAAGGGCCCTTTTTTATCAGCACACTCAGGGCCTGGTAGCTGAGTGTGGGCTCATTTGCCCTTCAGCGGGGCACCTTCGTAGAACCCACACAGCAGTGTTGCACCCCCTGGCCAGGGGCTCCCTCCACAGACCATCAGTGGGATGGGTCTATCAGTAAGTAGAGAGTAGGGGAGGGTCCAACTGCCCCAACTCCTCCCAAGGCCGGAGAACCCACGGAGGACTGGATTATTCCTTCATTTAGCAAACCTCTGTGCATGTGCAGGTCCTGTGCTGAGTGCTCGGTGCAGGCTGCTGGGTGCTGGCGGGAAGGCATGGTTCAACCTCAAGCACTGGCACTAGGGAAAGGCCCATCCCAACAATGGCAGGACCCAGGAAGGAGAACAAATGGGAGCCCACAGACGTACACTATGAGGTTTCTCCACTCACCAGCCTAAATGGGGCACCTGCTGCCCACACGCACCTCCACCCCCATCAGCATCACTGTCTTCAGTTCCTCAAAGGAACCTGCATGGGAAGAACTTTGGATTTAGGAATCTCAGACTCTTCAGTGTCTGGGACAGCATGGGCTAACTCCTAACTGGTAACCTGGCACCTTCTCTCCACCTACCCCCCCCACCCCCACCCCCAGTAGCCCTGTCCCATGCACATGTGTAGACACCCGGCAGACAGCACTCCCCATCCTTCAAGTCTAGCAATACAGTCTCTGGGGCACGGTTCTCCCTCAGGAGGATGAACTTGGGAAAAAAGCCCAGGCCGTTGAAGCAGGCTTTGGGTCATGTGGGGCAGGGGATTCTGGAATTTGGGGTCCTGGTTCCACAGGGTATAGCAGGGAAAGGAGGACCTGGGCTCCAGCTGGGAACATCCCCTTGGCTTCTCAGACTTGTTGCTTCATGGAGAAGGGGCTCAGCCGGAGGGCCAGCAGAGAGACCTTTCAAGTGCAAGACCCAAGTTAGGTGGTTGTGAGGAGGGAAGGGCCCCTCTTGCCTGGCTGTAAGAGCAGTGTTTTCTAAGAGACAGAAGGACCAATTGGCAGCCACAAGACAGTGTAATTGCTGCTCAGGTGGATGAATACAGGTTGCTCAGGGTAGTACATGGAAGGGGCATAGCCTGGACTCTGGGAAGGCTCCTTGGAGCTGTATCTTAGGTAATGACTCAAGGAAGGCGAGGTAGAAAGGGCTGAGACGGGTGTTCCCACGGCATAGGAACAGCATTTTCTAAAGCGTGGAGAAGGTACAGCAAGGTGCCTTCTGGAAATTACAAGTTATTTGTCATGGTGGATGTAAAAGGGTACAGGTTGGGGAGGGGCCCAGCATGAATTTGCAGGGATGGTCCGGTGTAGTATGCTAAGGCATTTAGAACAACGGAAGAATCACCAAAGAAGGTTTCATTCATTTTCACAACTGGCATGTGCCATAATGATTGAATCACTGATGCACAAAGGATATGTACTACAAATAAAGTTTCAGTATTTCCAATTATATGACCATCGTAGTGTAGTCATCTCAAATGTAATTTTATCTAGATCCCAGACCTTTCCTTAGCTTTGGTCGTACATGTCCAGCTGATACTTCCTCTGGGTTTCTCACAAGTATATGAGACATGATGCCTCCTAAACAGAACTCAAACACCTCTACTACCGCCCTTGACTTCCCCATCCCAATCAACGTCACTGCGTTTTCCCATTACCTCTCCTCCCTCTCCGGGCCCTCCCATAAGTCCTGCTAATTTCTCACAACCACCTTCTTCTCTCCCTCAAGGTAGGGAAAATTCACCCACTTATTACTCTCCAGATTTTTGTTAATTACACTACCTAGATGTAAAAAAATCCCTTGTTTACAAAATAAGCTCAAAATTAATAAAGGCATCATTATACTTTGAGGAAGTTTAATTCAACTCTGGGCTCCAATAAATTATCCTTTTCAAGTATTCACATTGAGTATTAGGTGGAATTCAATGGAAAATTTTAAAAAAATATCATGGATGCAAATTCATTTATCAAAAAAATCATGGCAGCAATGTAACTGTACTACATGCCTTATTTAATGTGGAAAATATTTATATAAGATCGTTATGGCTTTCTTATAACATATTTAGTCTAAAACCTCTGGTTCCTTGCCACTATCAATCTACAGTGTTTGAAATCTCAGAATGTACAACTCAAGGCTTTTTCAATGCTAAGATCAACAGATATGCACAGGACCTGGATTATATTTTAGAGTATTACTAAGAGCATGAGGAATTTAGCAGATATTCTGAATTATATCTTCTTTGTTCCATCTTTCTGTCTCTGTGAATCCACGGTCATAAATTCTAAGCTATGAAATCTAAGGCACAAAACAAAGTATGTCATTGAGATAGGAAGTAATTAAAAGAACATATTATTCAGCCATGTCCATTTCATTTACTCTTTTAGAATCAAATGATTTATTAATTTCCTAAGGAACAAACAATTAAGTTTTTTAAAAACCCATAAATATGGAGAAATAAGGAAACATTAAATTCGTAAAAAATTTTTTTTTAAAACTTAAGAATTGTTTTAAATGAACATTGCAATTGTTGCTTGCTGGAAATTCCTAGAAATCACTCTGTCTTTCGCACATTTTGTGAGGATGGACACTTTTCACATCCTCATCTCTTATAGGAATGCTTAGTCACTTATCAACCTGCTAAAGAGTTACTTCCTCTATAAACACCTTTGCTATCTCTTTCCTCTGGATTCCTATACCATCTTGGATACAGGTTATTATATAATGCAGCAAAGTACTGCAAAGCACTGTTGATATTGTATTTATATGTGTGCCTCACCAAGAGCAGCTTAAGGACTTGCTCTTTTCTTTGTAACAGCAGCTCCTCACACAGCGCCTGGTACATACTAGGTACTGACCAGATATTTACTGCAAAAATGAATGATTAAGTCATCTCTATTATTCCTTTTTTTCTCAGACTTATACATTGGATGACCATATTAAGTAACCCTAATATTGGTAAACATGATAGAATAGCAAATTGTTGTCATTTCTAGGTGCATGAAATATGCTACTTTTATTGTTAAGACTTCAGAGATGTTTCCCTGGGCAGCTGGAGGCAATATCTGATAAAGTCCTGACTAAGAAGGTGTGGGATCTCAAGTTGCTACAGCTATGAAAAATAGAAATGGCCCTCAAGTCTGTAGGACAAATATCTAACTCTGGCTTCCTTCTCCTGCCCCCCACCCACACGCTCCAGCCTGTCTTCCACTGAAATGGCAGAACAGTAACAGCCGACCTGGTGACGTCGCTAACCCTGAGCTACCGTTCAGGTGAATCACGGAGTGAAGACCCAGAGCCACAGTTTCTGGGTGACGTGAGCAAAGCTCTCGAGTGTGGATCACATGAGGAAAAGGCTGTCTTAGATGCATGCATAAAATCTGAGACAGATGGCAGAGAACTACGCTTTTTCTTTTCAGTTACACACAGGCGCTCCATATATGACCAGCAAATAAATCACTCAAACTGGAAAAAAGTGTTTTTAAACTGGACAAAAGCAAATTAAAATTAATATGCCAGCTATTTTATATTGGCTAGTCCAAGGAAACGTTTTGGTCTTTAAATCTGGCAAGTTTGTCAAATCTGTTTGTCACTGAAAAAAAAAAAAAAAAAACACAGTTGGTTAACTAATAGAGGGTAAAATAATGCAGAAGTATATTTAAAACATTCATTGTTTAGTACATGGGGAAAGCAGCTTAAGGAGCTGACTATGCAGTAGAATACCTGTTTTTGTGTAGAATACCTGTTTTTACATATGCATATTTAGTCACTAAAAGAGCCTGGAACAATATACATGGGAGTGTAAACAGTGGCATCACAGTGAATTGTACTGCTTTTTTGCTTACTGGAATTTTCTAGTTTCTAAAATGAACTTATATTGCTTTTATCATTAGAAAGTAAATTTATTTGTTTTAGCTTGTTTAGTTATCTTCTAATATTCTTCACATTATTAAAACACATGGCTTATGAAAGGTTACTTAAAGTAAATGTCATCTAAGCTCCTCTCCTATTATTAGAATTCGATAGATTGTGTTCAAGTCAAAGCAGATTTGTATATTCTGGGCTGTGAAATTGTTGGAAAACCCCAACAATTGTCACGAGTGTTAAGAAAACTAAAAAAAAAAAAAAAAGCTTATTGACTTCATATTCCACCAAAGTTGCAACATCACTTTCCTAGACAGCACATTGTAAGAGTTTTAGTCTCAAAGATTTTCTAAGGCCTAAAACCTCTCACAACGTGCAACAATGCAATACAAGCATACCACAGTCTCCATGAACCAACATTGCCTATTTCCTAAGCACCATCCATCATCATTAATAAATACTGAGTTCTTTCTATAGATAAGAATTGGTATTTGGAAAGAAACCTAAGCCATTGTCTCTTTCTTTAAGGCAATCTGCCATAAAGGTGGGGGATTATTTCATATTTTATATATCTTTATATCAATATATATATGATATTTGTATATGAATATATTATATATTTTGTATATTCAGGTTTCTATTTCTTCAAGTTACCAGTTTCCTGGTAAATAATTTTATGAGCCTTAGCCCTTCTTGTCCTTTCTGCTTTGAGGTAGGAACTACTCCCATTTAACAGGTGAAAAGACAAAGGCACACAAAGATTAAGTAATTTGCCTAAAATCACAAAGCTCATAGGAAGGCTAGGTT
>PVJN01015087.1:0-45183 GCA_004026805.1 Lasiurus borealis | reverse complement strand
GGGCGCTCACCGTGGCGGAAGGGCTCCAGCAGCACGTCCGCGCGCGCGCACAGGCGCCGCACCACGGCCGCGCCGCGCCGCCGCTTCAGGTCCACGGCCAGCGAGCGCTTGCCCCGCGACAGGCGGCTCACGTCGCCCGCGGCGCCCGGCCGGTCCACGCGCACCACGCGCGCCCCGAAGTCCGCCAGCACCATCCCGCAGAACGGGCCGGGCGCCAGGCCCGCCAGCTCCACCACCGCCACGCCGCGCAGCGCCATGGCCTCCGCACAGGCCCCAGGGGAGAGCGGGGCCTATAACCCGGCCCCGCGCCCCGCCCCGCCCCGCCCCGAGGGCGCCGCCCCCTCCTGCGCAGGCGCGCCGCCCGACTCCGCCCAATGAGCGCGCCCGGCCCCGCCTCCCGGGGCGAGGGGCGTGGCCTCCGTGGAGCTTCTGTCTCTTTGGCCCCGCCTCCCGGCGTGAGGGGCGTGGCCTCCGCGGAGCCTCTGTCTCTTTGGCCCCGCGGCCACGGCCCACATGACCCCCAGGCTTGACCTTGAGAGGTCTCCTAGGCAAGTCACAGTCTACTTAGGGACGCTTTTACTCTCATCTTCCTGATCCAGCCGCTCTGCCACGCAAGGCCCTGTATCTGCCTGTTCCTGGAGAAATAAAAAGTGAATAACTATTTAAGAACGATGCTATAATTTTTTAAAAATATATATATTTTATTGATTTTTTTTTACAGAGAGGAAGGGAGAGGGATAGAGAGTTAGAAACATCGATCAGCTGCCTCCTGCACGCCCCCCACTGGAGATGTGCCCGCCACCAAGATCCATGCCCTTGACCCGAATCAAATCTGGGACCCTTCAGTCCGCAGGCTGACACTCTATCCACTGAGCCATACCGGTTTCAGCTGATGCTATAAATTTAAAAAAAAAAAAAAGAGCTCTAGGCCAGTGGTTCTCAACCTTCCTAAGGCCGAGACCCTTGCATACAGTTCCTCATGCGGTGGTGACCCCCAACCATGAAATGTTGCTACTGTGATGCATCGTGATGTAAATATCTGCATTTTCCGATGGTCTTAGGCGACCCCTGTGAAAGGGTCGTTTGACCCCCAAAGGGGTCGCGACCCACAGGTTGAGAAGTGCTGCTCTAGCAGGTTTCACTCAGCTCAGTAGTTGTAGCTCCACCCGTGGACTAGGTTCAGTTCCGGTCAAGGCCGGGTACCTAGTTTGCTGGCTCAATCCCCGGCCTGGTCAGCTGTGTAGGAGGCAGCCAGTCCATGTGTCTCTCCCCTCAATTTTCCTCTCTCTAAAAACCAGTGGAAAAATATCCTCGGGTGAGAATCAACAATAACCAACCAAAAGGATGCTGTTTCCACCTGTGGCTGCATATTGTCTCCTTCACCCGTGCTTCTTAGCCACGAGTGACTGAATCCACATACAGCTTGGGATCCCTTCTAGATGCGCTCGATTTTGAGTTATACCCTGTGGATTACATGCCTTTCAAAAAAAAAAAAGTTCACACTACACTAGGGAATATGTCTAAAGTGTAATATCCGCAGGACGCCAGAAAGGGGGGGCGCTCCTCAGGGCCAAATGGGAGAGGTCTAAAAATGTTTGGGATTTGTCACCTGCCATTGCTATGGATAATGACATCCGAGTTTTTCATTTTAACGCACAGCCTTTTTTTCTTTTTAAGGTACAAGAAAATAAGTCGTTGAAAACAGCCCCGCGGCTTTCACAGACCGTCTTCTCTCGGGTTCCAGGCGCTGCGGGAAAGGGAGAATGTTATCCGCATGTCTGCACACTCCCTGCTCTGTGAACGAATTGCCACAGCCAAGGAGCCGATCAAGAGGGCAGAATCACTTTCTAGATCAAGAAAAGGGGGTGTTGCAGGTGGTGCCAAGCTGTGCAGCAAACTGAAGGCTGACTTAAGATTTTTACAGGAAGTAGAAGCTGGGAAAGGAGCTCTTAAGGAATCCCCTGTACAGAGCACCAATGTAACACACCTGAGAGCCAGAGTGGACCCAGCAGAAAATCTGGAAGAAGTTGGCAGTGATCTTCATGTGTGGCTACACAAAGACGTTGGGAGAAAAGCAGACCCTTGTGGTGGGCATTGTTGCAAAGGGAGGTCCTACTTGGGTGAAAGCCATGGGCCAAAAGGCTGAAGCTCTGCGTAATATTTGGCTGGGCCGGGGCCAGTGTGGTGACCAAAGCGTAACTGAGCAAGCTGAGGGTTCCCTTCAGGCCAGCCACCAGCGGCCAGTGCAGGACAGCAACCCTCACCTCACCTTTGCATTTCACAACAGCGTCTCCAGCCCCCTGGCAGAGAAGCTGGGAGAAATAGGCCTGTCTGTGAGAGGTGACATAGTAGCACTTAAGTGGCAGTTAACTCACCCTGAGGAGCTCCAGCTGAGGCAGAGTGAATCGGATGAAGAGGCCCGGAATGTTCCCAGGTGACCAGCGTAGACGGGGAAAATATTCGTCCTAGCAAGTGTTGCATTTCCAACAGAGATTAAGGTTGATGTGTGCGAAAGAGTAAATCTGGACATCACTACTTTAATCACCTGTGTTTCTGCCCTCAGCCATGGAGGTGGCCGCTTTATCTTTAAAGAGAAAGTGCTAACAGATCAAGCAGAGCGAGAGAGGAGAGAGCAGGTTCTCCCGCAGCTGGAGGCATTGACGAAGGACAAGGAACTGTTTGCTTGTGAAAATCTGCTGTCAAGGATTTTCAGTCCATTCTAGATGCTTTAGGACAGCGGTTCTCAACCTTGCTAAGGCCGCGACCCTTGCATACAGCTCCTCATGTGGTGGTGACCCCCAACCATGAAATGTTGCTACTGTGATGCATCGTGATGTAAATATCTGCATTTTCCGATGGTCTTAGGCGACCCCCAAAGGGGTCTCGACCCACAGGTTGAGAACCGCTGCTTTAGGAGGACCTAGGGAGAGAGAGAGGGGGCCACTGTGCTAATTAAGCGAATTACTGTGGTGCCAGACCAGCCTTCTGAATGTGCCTTGCGACTAGTGGCCAGTTCAAAAGTCAGTAGTCGTTCCTTAACGATTTCTGGGACAGGAGACACCCTAACAGCCATCGCGATGACTGCCAAGAGTGGTTCTGTCAGAGCTGCCAACGATCAGGGTGTTAAGTTTAGTGTGTTTACCCATCAGCCCAGAGCACTTACTGAGAGCAGGGAACCTCTAGCTACTCCCTTACCAAAAGATTACAGAACTGACACGGAATAGTGAGATAGCCTTTAACTACTGTCACAGAAATTGTTTATACCAACCGCTGGGTCTTCCCATCTTAATTGGAAAAACAGAAGGTCTTTAGTAAAAAGAATAACTTAGCATTCAAACCATAGAGTTGATTTGTTTCTCATCTATAAAGTATATAACTTCTTAAAGCAGAGAAAGCACAAGAGACAACCTTATTTACAATGATGAAGAAAGAAGAACATCTATGGAAGGCTTTTAGCTGAATCCCAGTGCTTTTGGTTGATTCAGTAGGGCTGCAAACCTTTCGACTGGTAGTCACATTTCGTGGAATATGGCTACACTTCATCTTGAATTAAACATCTGGGGGAAACTGAAGCTTGTTTTTATTATATTGATTTATCAGTTTATACAGTGGTACCTCGAGATACGAGTGCCCTAACATATGAGATTTTTGAGATACGAGCAATTTTTGCTTTGAAATACGAGCAACATTTGAGATAGGAGTAATCGTGTGGATCGGCCGGCTGCACACGACCCACCAGTTTACCGCGACTGGAGCGTCTCATAGTTTCCCACGCCTCAAGGTTACGGAATGAATTAAACTCGTATCTCGAGGTACCACTGTAGTAGGTTCAGGCTGAGAGATGCTAGTGTATAGTTAATTCCAGGTTCTAAAGTTATAGCCATTAAAGAAAAGAAACTTACTGATTGCTAGGTGTCCGATGCAGTCTGTGGGTATGTTTATAAAGAACACATTAATATGGAATAAAGTCAATCTTGTCCTTGTTAAAAAAAAAAAAAAAAGACACTTGGATTTCATTCCAGGGTCCCCTAAACAGCAACATCTTCAAAAGGTTGAGGTTGGAACAAGGGACGAACTGAAAGCGGAGTTTGGAGTGGACAAGGGACCCACGTCTGTTCCCACAGATGTGATCGGGTGACCCTTGCCCTCCTCTGCATGAGAATCTCTTAACTTTGTGTTAACGAATCATGGTGCTTACAGTGGTAGGACTCTTCAACTTTATTAAGAACAAAATAAAACAGTACATGGAACAAAGGTGTGTGTATTATTCACATAATGCCTATGACATGTTTCCGGCCTCGATTTGAAAGCCAGGCTAGTAGTATCTTCCTCTAGGCGCTTGATTTGTACTGTGTGTTTTTATTTTCTTTATTGACTTGTGTGTGTGTGTGTGTGTGTGTGTGTGCGTGTGTGTGTGTGTTCTTTAGAGATGGGACACATCCAAATATCTGTCGCCAATGCAAATATCTATCGCCAATGCACTGTTACAGGGTATTTATGACATTTGCTCAGAGTTAACATCAACCTCATTCTGTGGGAAAACGGGAGGTTGTTGGGGACATATACAAATCACAAAGACATTTTCCAGCCAAACACACTTTAGCTACTACCCATTCCATTGTAAGCAGCATTACACGTGCATTCAGGAAGAGTTTTAAAATATTTGCAAATGGGAAGGAGAGGGCGAAAAAGCTGAACCGAGCGGGAGACACACTGTCAGCTAACAGAGCGGCCCTAATTCATTTTCCCCGCCTCCGGCTGGAGAGGGGTAATCAATAGAAAGTACGCCCCTAGTGTACGCCTCTGTGGAAATCTAATTTGTAACAGAAAATAAATGAAGGGCTCGTTACTTAAGAGGGGATTCATTGTGCCATATCTGTCAGAAAGCATCTCTCTAGTGCACTTTCCATGCGATTCCACATCAGGATAAACACATATTCCAGTGCTAATTGCTTTAAGTAGGCCAATTTCCGGTTCTATCTGTGGGTATTATCTTCAGACGTGGCTGTGTGCATCCTCATGAATATGGTTCGGTGACTCACTTAATGCTCGGAGAAGAGATTTTTTAGGGAAGGGGCAGGCAAAGGTCAAGTGGCACAGCTGCTCTGTGAATATTGGTGGAACATGGCAATCAAAAAAAGTCATAGCGTTTTTAATTTTAAAAGGCTAAGAGGTTTTACTGTATGTCTCCTATTTTGTGTATCCACTAGTTGGACTGTATATAACAAAGTCTACAGCGCCTTTAACATGACTTGTCAGTGTGGGTAACGTCCATGAGGGTAATCTCGAGAGAAAAAGTGGGCCTACAACCGCCTGCAGGTCAGCGCCAAGCAGGACTTACTGTAAACCCGGAGGGAAAGGCGCAACCTGGTAAACCAGGTCTTGTCAGCCCGACTCTGGATCACGACACAATTCTATTCTGAAAAATACCAGCTACTACAAGTCAGGATTTGATTACAGTAACATCCTTGTTTTGTGTGTGTGTGTGTGTGTGTGTGTGTGTGTGTGTGTGTGTGTGTGTTTTAATGAATCAATCATGTATGGGCATTTGAATACTTTTGCTCTCTCAAAGCTACCAGGAATGACTAAAGAATACGTGTACTTCATTTATGACTGTGGACCCCACTGGATCAGAGGGCTACTTCCCGGTCTAGGTTGAACACACATTTCTGCGACCTTGATCCTAGCAAGCACCCCTGTTCTCGCCTCAGCCCCGTTTTCATCCCTGCATCCTGTGTGCTGCAAAGTTACAGCGATGGACTCAAAACCGCATGGGTTCCTGGAAGCTGCTGTTCAGTTAAAAACAGAGCTGCCCGAACTCTTTGCCAATGACTTCCCCATCAGAACCAGCATTTCCCACCTGTCCCCGGGGGGGAGGGGGGGAACTCTCTGTTAGGTGTCTAAGGAAGAGGAACCAAGGTGGTGAGTTTTTCAGTCAAGGTCACTTGGGAAAACAGTTTCGCATTTGCTTCTTCTGACCCTCCCGAGTCATCCCACATGGTTGCTGTATCTGTAGCATCATTAATGATGTAACCGATAAGTTTTAAAAAAAAATACAACAGGTAGAACCCTTAACGCTAACGTTCCTCAGATCATAGCAATGCCAGGTCAGCTGCATCCCTCCCCAGAGCGGAGCTGGGCCGGTCCCACGTTCACTTGGTTTCGAAGAGCAGGAAGCCGGCGAAGGTGGAGAAGCGCTGGTGGTCCCCGTGCAGGGCGCCGTTGCCCATCCTCAGCCACACCTCGTCCCCCTTGGCCAGCTTCAGCACGGCGTGGTTGCTGGACGTGTCCGACTTGCCCTTGGTCTCGTAGCTGGGAAGACAAGAGGCCCCGGCCACTCAGGCTGTGCGGCGGACAGCCCGCCCTTGACCAAAATCTGCCCGCCCCTTCTCTCCCAGCTCCCGCGCAGTTAGGGATAGTGCTGTGAGGGAGTTCTTTCCAGGACACGTGAGCAGAAATGGCCTGTGCCACTGCTAGAACTGGCCAGTGCAACTCTCAGGATGCTTGGTCCTTCCTCCTTGTGATTGTGTGGGATGCTAACGACAATGACCAGAATGACCTTGGACGTTGTGTGTTGAGGCTGAGTTCCCGAAGACAGTGTAGAAGAAAGATCTCTATCATCTGCCACACCTAGAGGATCCACTCTGGACTGTCCCATGAGGAGAAAAGGGGCTTCTACGGTGGCCAAGCCTTTAAAGGGGCCAGTGCTGGAGCAGTTTAGTCTACTCTCGCTAAATTAGAATTTGGCGTTAGAGGGAAGGCCGCCAAACTGACACACAGATGCTCCTTGACTTACGATGGGAAGAACCTATTCCACGCTCTCAATCCATCAGCCCACAGGGACGGTAGACAAGGCCCCCACATTTTTCCATAGCTGACTCACCACCAGTTTAATTGTGGGGAAGATGTTAGCTCTCTGCCTCTTTCTCCCATCTTATACTTACATCACAGCAAGTTGAAATATCTCTTTTAAAGATAATTTCCTCCTCAAGGAGCCCTCGTGCCAGGCCGCTAAGATAGATAGCAGAGCAATAGCACAGCCAGGAGAGAGGAACCTACTCCACGCTCTCCATCCATCAGCCCACAGGGACACAGACAAGGCCATCAATGGGGCTAAACTCTAAGCCAGCGGTTCTCAACCTGTCCGTCGAGACCTCTTTGAGGGTCAAACGACCCTTTCACAGGGGTCGCCTAAGACCATCAGAAAACACGTATTTCCCATGGTCTTAGGAACCAACACACGGCTCCTCGGTGTAGCAACGTGTAGTTTACTATTGTCCTATGAAGACTGTTACCCATGCTACACCATGATTCAAGACAACATTTCATTTATTTGTCATTAGAAATCAATATTTCACAATATATAATTACATATTGTTTTTGTGATTAATCCCTATGCTTTAATTATGTTCAATTTGTAACAATGAAAATACATCCTGCATATCAGATATTTACATTACAGTTCATAACAGTAGCAAGATTACAGTTATGAAGTAGCAATGAAAATAATTTTATGGTTGGGGGTCACCACCACATAAGCAACTGTCTTAAAGGGTTGCGGCCTTAGGAAGGTTGAGAACCACTGCTCTAAGCAAAAGAGTTGGGCAAGTAGGAAAGCAGAAGGAAAGAATGAGAGGGAAGGAAAGAGATGATGAGATAAAAAAAAAGTATACAGATGATTGGTTATGGGGAGCATTGCTAGTAATTAATCCATGGCCTTTTAACCTGTTTGTGCCCAAGTTCATCAGGTGTGTTTACCCCAATCAGTAGTTATCATCTGGCCAAGTTCATCAGGTTGGTTTCTCCCAACTAGTAGTTGTAATCCTGGTGGGTGGAGCCCTCAGGGATGACAGGGTCTATGTCACGGTCTATTGATTCCTCTCTAGTCCTTGGCAGGGGCCACCCCCGGAGCAAACAATGGTGGCGTGGACGTTACCTTCGGTCGAGAGGGCCACCCACCTGTACATGCTGAAGACCGTGTTGCCGTTGTGCATGAGGTACACATACACTTCCTCCACGTCTTCGTGCTTCATCATGCTGAAGGTGAAGAAATACACACCTGAAAGAGGCAGGTGTTCGATCATGGTTCAGTCCACAGATGGTACACTGAGGACCTCGAGCCAGCAGGCAGATATGCCCATGACTTCCCGCTTGTTTCGCTGATAGTCTGTGTTCGGCAGGTGCCTCTAGGCCCTTATTTGCACGAGGGCTTCTTTATCTGCTCTCACCTTCAGACTGCTTTACGTTTTCCCCCACACTCTCCCCACGTCTATAGTGCGAATTAAAGGAAAGAGTCGATCTCATGTTGGCTGTATGTCACTGCCTCCTCTTACCCCCGACCAAGTGCTTCAGACAAAGTAAGAGAGTACAAAGCACACTCGCCACAGATTCAGCCAAGACAGAAAACACTGTGACACAGATACATGTGTTTTGGCTCTAAAGAAATAGTCCCAATAATTTCTTAACAATAGACATTGTCAGTAGGTGAGATTATGTACAATAAACAGAAAGATGCAACGTTGACTCAGCAGAGTCAATATTGATCCTGTCAATATGAATCCTTCTCATCTGGAAAAGGCAAACATGTTGTGTGTGTTTTTAAATATATTTTATTGATCTTTCACAGAGAGGAAGGGAGAGGGATAGTTAGAAACATCGGTGAGAGAGAAATATCCATCAGCTGCCTCCTGCACACCCCCTACTGGGGATGTGCCCGCAGCCAAGGTACATGCCCTTGACCGGAATTGAACCTGGGACCTTTCAGTCCACAGGCTGACGCTCTATCCACTGAGCCAAACCGGTTTGGGCACAAACATGTCTTAAAAGACATAAATTTCTTTGTAAGATTTCAGGGCCCCTAATTGAATGCACCTTAATACAGTGGTACCTTGAGATACGAGTGCCCTAACATACGAGATTTTTGAGATACGAGCCATCGAGCGAGCGATTTTTGCTTTGAAATACAAGCAACATTCAAGATAGGAGTAATCTCGCAGATCGGCCGGCTGCACACGACCCACCAGTTTACCACGACTCGAGCGTCTCCTAGTTTCCCACGCCTCAAGGTTACGGAACGAATTAAACTCGTATCTCGAGGTACCACTGTATAGCCTGATGCATTGGAAATGCCAGTGTAGACAGCAATACCTTTACTGGGTGATTAAGAAGGATCCAATCATCGGGAGAGGAGAGAAAAGGAAAATCTCCTCATCTCCCAGGTGTCCTAGATTTGAGAGTGCTTTCTGGAAAGATGACTGAACATACAGCACTGGGCTCTCATTGATGTCCATGCTGCATTTTTTAATGACTGGCCACTTGTTGGTTTATTCTAACTGCTGTAATAAAATGCCACAGACGGAGCAGCTTATAAGCCATAGACATTTGTTTCCCATAGTTCCAGAGGGCGGAAGCCTGAAACCACAGTGCCTGCTTGGCCAGATGAGAGCCCTCTTCCAAGTCGTGGACTTCTGCTTGTATCGCCTTTCGACATTGGGGCCTCTTTCAGGCCGGCACTAACCGCACTCATGAGGGCCCCACCCTCATCACCTAATCACTCCCCAAAGGTCCTGCCTCCGGAAGTGATCATTTTGGGCGTTGGATTTTCAATGGAGGGATGTTGAAGGGATGAGAGCACACTCTGTGAGAGAAAATCCCAGAGACATCTAAAACCAGCCCTGCATTGCTTAGTCTCTTTTCCAAAGGTGCAATCAAGGGAGCTAGAAACTGTGAGGGAACATGCTGAGGCACCTGCTTCTCAGTCAAGTGGAACCGAAGAAAGAAGTCTGGTGATGCTGCACTAGTGCAGGCTCGCATCCTCAGTGTGCTGGGAGGAAAGGAAACAGCACACACATCGGCCGTGTCCATGCACACCCCCAGGTGGGCCACACGTGAAAAGCAGAGAACTCCAAGAAAGTAGTGTATATGTGTTTCGTTTTTTACATTTTACAAAACTTCCCTTTACACACACACACACACACACACACACACACACACCAATTTTCAATGCCTCAGAAAGACAACGCTGGCATCAAAGGACAAGAAAAGATCTTAGTTTTCATGAAGAAAAATGATGACTACCATTGCAGGAGCATTTCAGAAAGAGCAGACTGAGAAACCGGATGGTGAATAATAAAACCCCTACATATATATATCACATCCATACACGGTGTTTCCTCAGAGAACGCACTTGCACTATGGTTTTCAGCTGTTGCTGTAATTTCAAAAATCAACCTTCTTTGTCTTGTCACTCCCAAAGAGGAGAATCATAAAACAGTCATTTTGCAACCCACTGAATGAGGCTGAAATAGTCAGGTGGCAGGCAAAATGATAGCTGCTATTATCAAAATCATATCCAGCCCAAATGAGTTCTAAAAAAATAACTACATCCTCGAGCTTCCATTACAGAGCCATTGAAGACAATTTGACCGTTGACCGTTGACTGAGGTATTTATATAAACCGTGGCACAGGGGAGAAGAAAATGGCAGGGGAATAGATAGACATGTCCCAAGCCTTGTCCCGGAGCAGACAGAAAGAACAGCTGAGGGACGCTCGGGGCGTGTTTGTTGGTGAGTTAAGGGGCAGCTGTACTCCATGAGAAGGTGGGGCTACTGGATGGTCCCGGCAGGACAGAGAAACACACTTAAACAGAATCTTTTCCAAAGAAGACAGAAGGAAGGCCAAGAGACACATGAAAACCTGCTCAAAGTCACTAATTATCGAGAGATGCAAATCAAAACGACGGTGCGATACCATCTCACACCTGTCAGAATGGCATCATCAACAAATCAACAAACGACAAGTGCTGGCGAGGATGCGGAGAAAAAGGAACCCTTGTGCACTGCTGGTGGAAATGCAGATGGGTGCAGCCGCTGTGGAGAACAGTATGGAGTTTCCTCAAAAAACTAAAAATGGAGCTCCCATTTGACCCAGCAATCCACTCTTAGGAATTTATCCTAAGAAATCACAAACACCAATCAGAAAGGATTTATGCACCCCTATGTTCATAGCAGCACAATTTGCAATAGTTACAATTTGGAAACAGCCTAGGTGCCCATCAGCAGATGAGTGGATTAGAAAGCTATGGTACATCTACACAGTGGAATTCTATGCTGCCATTAAAAAGAAGGAACTCTTACCATTGGCAGCAACCTGGATGGAACTGAAGAGCCTTATGCTTAGTGAAATAAGCCAGTCTATGAAGGAGAAGCACCACATGATCTCACTTATTTATGGATAATAAAGAACATTATAAACTGATAAACAAAAAGATAGATACAGAGGCAGTAAAGCACCGAACAGACTGTCATATTACAGCGGGAAGGCTGGGAAGTGTTGGAGAGGGAGGTAATTAGATCAGTCAAAGGACTTGTCTGCATGCATATAAGCACACCAATGGGCACAAGACACTGGGGTAGGGGGCGAGGGGATGAGGGCATGCGACAGGGAGAAAGGGGAGGCTGGGGGAAGGTCAATGGGGGAAAAAAGAGACATGTACTAATATATGTAACATTTTTAAAAATAAAAAAATTAAAATATTAAAAAAATAAACTGTGGCACGGATAGTGCTTAACAAAACAGTTCTCGGAAAACTACAAACTAAACCTTCAGAGCAGAAAAATCAGAAAAGACGTTTAAAGCAGATTGAAGCGGTGAAAGATTGCCTCTCTCGCTTCCTACGACATGCACGTCTGACTGTAGCTGGGCAGAAAGATACATCGAGATGCACATCAAAAGCTTCTGCAACAAGTCTACCCCGGTCACTGCATCCACCAGAATTTTCCTCTTTTCCTTCTGGGGACCAGAGACAGAAACAAAAGGGATGGAAAAGGAACACCTAGAAGTAAAACCAGAGACAGACACAAATACATAAAAACAACAAAGCAATACACTTTTAAAGTCACATGGAGGTGACAGGGGGGTTTGGGGAGGCCATAAGGCAGCAGATCTCAGTCACGCCAAGAAAAACACGCTCCCTGAGGGAGAAAGGCCTCTGGAGGACCGATGCTGTCTCCTGTGAGCGGAGCTGAGATGAAGCCAAAGTGACGTTTCGGGGAGGGAAGGTTGCTAAGTAAGTGCAGCGATGGGTCCGAGAACCCGCCAGCAGAAAGAAGATGTCTAAACGCAAGAGAAGTGGCCAGTGCCAGAGGTCTTGCTGAACCCAGAGCAGCCAGGGGAGGCAGAGGAAGTGCGGCCCCCCCGGGGAGACACACAGAGGCCTGAGACAAGAGAAGCAGCGAGTCCCTGCAGCAGGGCAGGGAGCCACTGGGTCACCACGCCGGGCAGCTGCTGGGCCATCCTCTCCCAGAGACGACGGCAGATGGTGAGTGGGTCTCGAAAAACCTAACGCCTTCCACCATCGGTTCCCTTTAAAAACGAGAAAAGCGCAGCCAGGATTGCCAGCAGGTGGAGAATCCTCACCAAGAGGAGCCGCTGGTATGCAGTCGATGAAAAATGCAACCAAGCATTCCATCACGAGTTTAAAATACGGCAACGAAGGAAATAGGAAAAGATTACGAAGCAATGCAGGAATTCCTGGCAGAAATGGCCGGCCTAAGGGGGGAACTAAAAATCGAGACATCATGATTAAACACTATGACATTTTTAAAAAAAATATGTTTTATTGATATGTTAGAGAGGAAGGGAGAGGGATAGAGAGTTAGAAACATCGATGAGAGAGAAACATCCATCAGCTGCCTCCTGCACGTCCCTTACTGGGGATGTGCCCGCCACCAAAGGACATGCCCTTGACCGGAAATGAACCTGGGAGGGACCCTTCAGTCTACAGGCCGACGCCCAATCCACTGAGCCAAACCGGTTTCGGCACGAAGACATTTTTTTAAAAATCATAGAAACAAGACAGAAGAAATTGGAAGAATTAAATGGAGATTCAATAAAGAACAGGCGGGATAGAAAGAGAAGAAGCAAACAACAGGAAATAGAAATGGAGAGCACTGAAAGATTCCAGGAAATAACAGACACGGAAGACAAAGAAAAGTTAAAAACAACGCAAACAAGGTGTAATTAAAGAAGTTAGCCTGGGGGGTGCTAAGGTGCCTGGGAGGGGGCAGGAAGGGGACTGCTTGTAAGTGGTCCCCCCTCCAAGGGATATTTTGTCACTGACATTGTTTAGAATGGCTGGCCTGTGATGATAATAAACTCTGATTTTTTTTATTGGTTTTATTATAGTTTTATTTTTTAAGAAATACATTTTATTGATTTTTTTACAGAGAGGAAGGGAGAGGGATAGAGAGTTAGAAACATCAATGAGAGACATTGATCAGGTGACTCCTGCACGCCCCCTACTGGAGATGTGCTGGGAACCAAGGTACATGCCCTTGACTGGATTCGAACCTGGGACCTTTCAGTCTGCAGGCCAATGCTCTATCCACTGAGCCACACCGGTTTGGGCTCATTATAGTTTTAAAATATTCTCTAAACCATGTACCTCTTATTAGCAGGTTTCTCAACACAAGTCAGACTGCTCCCACTGCCACCCGCCTTAGCACACCAGTGAGAAGAATAAACATTAATGTTTTTTAAAAAATAACTCAGAGAAACTTTTCTAGACAAAAAGAAGGCTTAAACTCCACATAGCAAAAAGTCACAATGCCGAGCCGGAAAAGTTAACTCAGAATGACCAACACTTACTCTAGAAAAATCATTGGACTTTGAGGTTAAAGCAAGAATTCTTTGGTAAGTCAAGCACAATGATTAAGTTGCTTATAAGAGAAAAAAAATCAGGCTTATTTCAGAGTTCTTTGGGCCAAATGGCAGGAGACAGGGAGAAAAGAGGTGTAAGTCAAGGTTTTTCCATGCAGCTCAAGTTCCCCTGCAGAGTGCATTACAAAACATGTGAAGTCCTGGAAATACTGATCCATAGCCATTAACGAAAATAATTAGAGGCTGACGTTTAGCTGGTCAACAGATGCCTGGGAAACTGGTGGAATAACTAACAGTGAACCTGGAGTATTTAAATTACAGGATACGTCTAAACTAATAACCTGGGATGGAGAGGCACTAATCTAAAATATAACCTTCCCTCCCTCCTTCCCTTCCTGCCTTCCTCCCTCTCTCCCTTCCTTCTTTCTTGACTGCTGGATGGATCAATCCAGCCATTCATCCGTTTTCACATCTCACCTGACACGGGGGCCCCGAATCGACCGGTCATGACGTCAAAGAAGTTGCCGATGTTGGTCTCCACGCTGCTGAAGATGATGCCGCTGTTCTGGTTGCTGAAGTGCGTTGCCAGGGAGGCCATGAAGGCGATCTGAGGAGAGGGTGGGGGTAGGGGGGTTAGTTAACAGACAGCGCGTTTTAAAGACGTAGGTTTTTATAGAGGTCAGCGTAGCTCAGTAGGTTTTTATAGAGGTCAGCGTAGCTCAGTAGGTTTTTATACAGGTCAGCGTAGCTCAGTAGGTTTTTATAGAGGTCAGCTCAGCTCAGTAGGTTTCTATACAGCTTCAGCGTAGCTCAGGTTTTTATACAGGTCAGCTCAGCTCAGTAGGTTTCTATACAGGTCAGCGTAGCTCAGGAGTATCTGTCACAGCAAGACGGGAAATCACTGGAACATTCATCTATGCCAGTGGTTCTCCACCTTCCTAAGGCCGCAACCCTTGAATACAGTTCCTCAAGGTGTGGTGACCCCCAACCGTGAAATGTTGCTCCTGTGATGCATCGTGATGTAAATATCTGCGTTTTCCGAGGGTCTTAGGCGACCCCTGCGAAAGGGTCGTTCGATCCCCAAAGGGGTCGCGACCCACAGGTTGAGGGAACCGCCGATCTATGCGAACGAGTTAAATAAATCGGGGTCACTTCTAACATTTTCATGCTCTGCAGCCACTAACATGATTAAACACATCAACAGCCTGATCGCCCATTTCAAGGAATGTTAGCTTCCAAATGCTGTTTGAAACGTTAACGTTCTATGATCAAATCATAGTGGGAACGTTTGGGTGAAATCTTCTCCCTCGACCTGTTCAGTGCACCTCAGCACGGTCCAGGTTTGAGAAGCCCTTGTCCAGGGCATAGCCACGCACGGCTTTGGGGTCGGCGTTGGCTCTGAGAATGGGCATCAGCCCTCTCACTGGGGAACTTTAGTATGGCCACGTGGCACCGAGTCCTGTTATTTGTAAATGTGCACCGGCACGTGGCTCCCCGGGTGCTAACGTTAGTGAGCAGCGTTCATTAAAATGTTACAGCAGCAGTTAGAGCAGCGGTTCTCAACCTTCCTAAGGCCGCGACCCTTTAAGACAGCTCCTCATGGGGTGGTGACCCCCAACCATAACATTATTTCCGTGGCTACTTCATCACTGTCATCTTGCTACTGTTATGAACTGTCATGTAAATATCTGATATGCAGGATGTATTCTCTGATAGGCAGGATGTATTTTCATTGTTACAAATGGAACATAATTAAAGCATAGGGATTAATCACAAAAACAATATGTAATTACATATTGTGAAATATTTATTTCTACCTACAAATAAATGAAATGTTGTCTTGAATCGTGGTGTAGCATGGGTAACAGTCTTTGTATGACAACAGTGAACTACATGGCTACTTTGCTACCCTGAGGAGCAGTGTGTTGGTTCCTAAGACCATGGGAAATAGGTGTTTTCCACTGGTCTTAGGCGACCCCTGTGAAAGGGTCGCGACCCGCAGGTTGAGAACCGCTGCGTTAGAGTAACACATGGGACCCCTGAGTTGACAAGGCCCAGAAAAATGATGGAATTTACTCCCAGTCAAACAACCAGGATCTCTGCCCAACTAAAAGGCAAAGTTCCCCGCCATTGACCGTTCAGACAATGTGTATATTCTAGTTGGGAAAACCCTTCTCATTTGGCGGAGCTTCAAACGTGGAAAGTGGGAGGTGGGCTGACAGTCAGGGTCGCCTTGACATGGGTCTGTGGAGGGAGTGGGCTGCACCCTGAGAATGACTGCAAAGCGCTCTGAGCTAAACCGCGCCTACGCCAAGCTCCTGCACCAGAGACGGGCCAACGGAGCCCGGATTTGCTCCGGGCTGGTGCCTGGGCCTCCTTTCCCGGAGCACGAGGCCCAGGGCGAGGCAGAGGTCACGGGGGGCGGGGGGGGGGGGGCGCGGGGCACGTACCTGCAGCTCCGGCGGGACCCCCGGGTAGCCCTTCTCTCCTTTGGGGCCGTGCTGCCCTCGCTCCCCTCGGGGGCCCAGGTCGCCTCTGTCTCCTTTCTCCCCTTTGGCCCCTTCGTGGCCAGTGGCTCCGTTGTTGCCGTTGTTTCCATGGTTTCCTGAAACAGCCAGACGGGGGGTCACAGGAGAAAGCCCGCCACGCACACTCCCACCCTCTGGCCTCGCACAAACACGGCCCCCCAAGGTACAAGCTCAGTGATAAAGGGGGACCCCTTTGAAGCCATCCCAGACACAGCCATGGAGGCACCCCCACAGGGGATCTCCTCTGAACGGGACACTCTGAAGGCTCCCACACCTGCTTTTCTTATAAAACAGGACTTCGATGGGAAAAAAAAAATGTGCAGAAGACTGATGACCGGCCGAAACCGGTGTGGCTCTGTGGATAGAAAGGTCCTGGGTTCGATTCTGGTCAAGGGCATGTATCTTGGTGGTGGGCATATCCCCCGTAGGGGGTGTGTAAGAGGCAGCTGATGGATGTTTCTCTCTCATCGATGTTTCTAACTCTCTGTCCCTCTCCCTTCCTCTCTGTAAAAAATCAATAAAATATATTAAAAAAAAAAGATGGATGGCCAAAGCATCATTGATGGTAGCAAAAATTAGAAACCACCTAAAGGCCCCCCAATACTGGAAGGGCTAAACAACAACAAGAAAAAAAGAGGTACAGCAGGGAGATGATGTTTTGCAGACATAAAAAGGAATGCTGGGCAAAAGTCAGAACATTAAAATATTCATGGTATTTTTCGATAGAAAGGCTATCCATGCACAGAGATAGCATCATACTATGTGTGTGTATGAATATAGATCATGCCTATGTGTGTGGGTGTTCTACCTGAAGGGGGAAAAGACTGGAACGAGTTACATAAAAGTATTTACAGTGATTTTTTTTTTCTAAATGGACAGAACATGAGTGATTTTTGTGTCATTCTACGTACTTTTCTATTTTCTTTTTGTGTGTTTTTCAAAGTTTTCTTCAAAGGACACATACCCCTTTTACTGCTGGGGGAAAATAAAATCTTTGATAACAAAATTAGAATGATTTTGAAAGCAAGACGTGGCTAACGACTTCAACTCTTCACTTCATCTTGCCATCACGGGACGATGTGTGTAGCTCTTTTCCTTTTACATTGCTTGCATTTCGGGCCCTTTTGCTGTTGACTCTGCCTGCCACCTCTGGTCAGAGGTCATAGCAGGCTTGTCACCCTTCCAGATGGATGAACTTTGAGCGTTTCTAGGTCAGTGAGTCAATGACTAAACCGCAGCCAAAGCCAGCCTGACTGTCGTCTGAGAAGAGTTCACCCCAGAACATTTGAGAAGAGTCTGGATATCTCACCTCGAACTCCCTGACGTTGTTGATAGTCAATGACATTGATTCCATGCCAGGAATCACAGTTTAAATTCTAGCGGGGCGTTTTCTCATTTCACTTTAATTTTTAAATATATTTTTATTGATTTCAGAGAGGAAGAAAGAGGAAGAGAGAGCTAGAAACATCCATGATGGGAGAGAATAATCAATCGGCTGCCTCCTCCATGCCCCACACTGGCGGTCGAGCCCACAACCTAGGCCTGGGCCCTGACCGGGAATCCAACCGTGACCTCCTGGTTCACAGATCGACACTCAACAATGGAGCCACACCAGCCAGGCAGATATTTTCTCATTTTAAATCTGGTTACATTCCAGAAGCCGCTCGATCATATTAAAAAAATTAAACCTAATTGGATAGAGATTAGCATCCAGGGGGTAAGTCAGGGAAGAGCCAGAGGACGTTGGCCAAACCCTGAGAAAAGGTCCACCCCCAGGAATTACTCTGGGGAGCAGGAGACGACTAACCCCCAGACAGAACCGGCAGTTCTAGGAAGGAGAGGACTTCCGCTAACCTCTCCCTGTCTGACCAAGGTCCAGCAAGCTCTCCAACCCCCCGTGCCCGGGCACCGCTCCGTCCAGTAGGGGTGGGTGAATGGTGGGTCTGAAGAGGCACCCCCTGCGCCCTCACATAGTGCAAAAATGTTCCCATGAGACCAAAACGCCATCAAGGCAAGTGAGGGCGGCTGGACATGAAGGACGTCGAGGCCGGGGGAGAGAAATCGAACTGAATTGACACTCTGATGGGAGGATGGGTGCTCAGTGAGTGGCGTCATGGAGGTACCTAGAGCCCAGGCTGAGAACTCTCCTCTCCCTCCTGCCCTCACTTCACAAATCCCTTGGAAGGCACAGTGAGGGCATCACACGAGCCTCACTGTGGCAGAAACCGGAAGTGGTGCATGTCCCCGTTAAGCTCAGCAGTCCCCTACTCCACGCTTCAAACGGATTCATAGCCAAAACCGGTGTGGCTCAGTGGATAGAGCGTCGGCCTGCGGACCGAAAGGTCCCAGGTTCGATTCCGGTCAAGGACATGTATCTTGGTTGTGGGCACATCCCCAGTAGGGGTCATGAAGGAGGCAGCTGATCGATGTCTCTCTCTTATTGATGTTTCTAATTCTCTATCCCTCTCCTTTCCTCTCTGTAAAAAATCAATAAAATATATTGAAAAAAATATATATATATATATATTTTTTAAATGGATTCATGATAGTATAGACTGCAGTGGTTCTCAACCTTCCTAATGCCGCGGCCCTTTCATACCATTCCTCATGTGGTGGTGACCCCCAACCATAAAATTATTTTTGTTGCTACTTCATCATTGTCATTTTGCTACTATTAAGAATCGTAATATAAATACCTGTGTTTTCCGAGGGTCTTAGGCGACCCCTGTCAAAGGGTCATTCAACCTCCAAATGGGTCGAGACCCACAGTTGAGAACCGCTGGTGTAGAGGTTGTGCTGCTCCAGCTAAACTGTCTCGATAAACCCCGTCCACCCAACTCTCCAACTTTTCCATGCAGACACTTTGGGTCACACCCACTAATCTCAGATTATTTGGGTCCTCACTCCCTCCCCGCCCCCCCCAACCCCCGCCCCGGCTGCCATGAGGCCGGCACAGCACCTCTCTCCCCTCCGTACCTGGAATGCCAGGGGGTCCCGGAGGTCCAGGCGGCCCTTGGTAGCCTCGGAAGCTGTAGTCTCCATGGCAACACTTGCTGCAGTCTGGGGGCAGTCCTCCCGGGGATGGAGACTTTAAAGAGAGACAGAGAGAAGCTTCAGAGCAAAGGAATGAGGACGTTGGAATTCCCTCTGGCCTCTGCCCCTAGGCCAGTTCAACTCCCAACAACCCCCAGCAACGTCAGAAGAGACGGGGTGGGGTGGACTGTCCGTGGCCACCGAGTCAGGGGTGGCTAGGATGCACCAACGATCAAAAGGTCAAGGCGCCGAGAGAATCCACAGAAGAACAAACGCACTCTGTGGAAAGGAGTGTTAGTGGGGCCGAGGGTGGGGTGTTGGGCAGTACCCCTACAAGTACTTTCTCACCGCTACTCATGACAGCAAGCGAGGAGACTTCAGAAACACCCCTTTCCTCCTAGGAACCTCCGATGCAGCTAGATTTGAATACATGACCCCCGAATGAGAAATAGCAACATGTATAAGGTAACTGCTAATAGAGTGATACCTCGAGATACAAGTGCCCTAACATACGAGATTTTTGAGATATGAGCCGTCGAGCGAGCGATTTTTGCTTTGAAATACGAGCCACATTTGAGATAGGAGTCATCGCTCGGATTGGCCGGCTGCACACGACCCACCCGTTTACCGAGACTCGAGCGTCTCCTAGTTTCCCACGCCTCAAGGTTACGGAACGAATTAAACTCGTATCTCGAGGTGCCACTGTACTCCTTTTTTTTTTTTCATGGTTTGTGCAAACAGTATACTGGATGACAAATACAGAAGAATGAGGCAAAAGGCAAAGCTCAGAGCATGAGAGTTCACAGGATAGAAAGGACCCAGAGTAGCTTTTTCCCCGGTGAAAACCATCAGACCTGACTGCCTTCCATTCACCTGCCCTTCCCTTTTTTGGGGAAAAAATCATAATCAGCCTTCACTTAGATCGCATGGTTATGGCATTGGCCCTTTCCCAGTGGTCACCAAGACAACACTGATGCCGAGACGGCCTAGGAATTAGCCTTCCTAACTCTGTGAGACCACAAGGTCTGACCAAAACGCTGTCATCAAACCATACTTTGGATAGTCCATGACAGTGATTCAATGCCAGGAATCACAGTTTCAACTTATGACCAAAAGAGGAAACTGTGCACAAAAGAGGGGTGCTTTAGAAAGTAACGTTACGGGGGATCTGATCATGAATTTTCTAAATCCCTAACTGGGCAGGTCATGGCGGGGAGTCACATCCCAGGCCCATAACTCCTTTCATAAAAGGTTTTAAGGGAGCCCTCTTGATTGTTCTTGTGCATCTAGATCAGTGGTTCTCAACCTTCCTAAGGCTGCGACCCTTGCATACAGTTCCTCATGGGGTGGTGACCCCAACCATGAAATGTTGCTACTGTGATGCATCGTGATGTCAATATCTGCATTTTCCGATGGTCTTAGGTGACCCCTGTGAAAGGGTCGTTCGACCCCCAAAGGGGTCGCGACCCACAGGTTGAGAACCACTGATCTAGGTTAACAGCTTTCAAAATACCAAGAGGCTATTAACCCTCAAGAGAGCACATAATCTTATTAACTATCCCGGAATCCAATCCCCACCTTGCTTTTTCCAATCTGCCTTATGCCTGTTCTTAATTTCAAGTGCACAAAAGAAGCTGCAAATCTGTTATTCCAGGACCATTTGGATCTTGCTCCCTGGGATTGTCATCCATTTGCCTCAGAGAAACTCATTGTTCAACAAAAGAATCGTCAGCTTTCCATAGTTAATAAGACTCTGTCCATCATACTGGGTTAAGAGTTCTTAAACATGCGCAGCTGTAACTCTAGCTTCTCAAACAGCCATAGCACCCTTACACGACCTTAGGAAACCAAGGAAATGAAGTGTCCCTTAGTCCCATACATGTTCACGAATGATCTCACTTGAAGTTTAGTTTCCTTTGAGAAGCCACTCAAAGCGTTAAACTTCGGTTGGTAAATATTAACCGCAATGGAAGGAAGTCCTTTCTCTGTCTTGAAACAACTTCAGCTTCCTCTTACTGAGATGTAGCGTGATGTTCCCTTTTGTACTCCACTTCAAACTTTAACACGATTATCACGTGGTTTGAACAAATATTTAATGAGTGCTTAATGAATACTGAATGTGTTCAAAGGTGACACTGAGTGAAATGCTTATTTATTTAAAAGGATAAACTTCTAAAATGTGTGTTTTCGCTTCAAGGAGCTAGAGATCTAGGGGAAGTTGATCCGGAGAAGAGTTTGAGTTGGTTAGAAACCTGGAGTCTCATCCAAACTGGAAACGTGCCTTTTAATTAGGTCATACAAATACTTGTGGGAACTTTCCTAGACACCAACTGCAATGCAGTGGTTTCTTGAAAACAGCATATTGTTGCTAAGGGATTCATAAAAAAGGAAAAAGAGGAATTTCAAAAGAAGAGAGAGCGAGAGATAGAGAGGGAGACACAGAAGGAAGGAAAAGACGTAAAATTCACATTTTATCATTAGAAACTCAAGCAGAGAAGTGGATAAAGGCTTCACATTGCAATACATTTAAACTTCACCTTTTTTGTTTTAATAAAAAATGGGCTTGGGTGCCCGGCCAGCGTTGGTTGAGCATTGACCTCTGAACCAGGAGGTCATGGTCAGGCACATGCTAGATTGTAGGCTCCATCCCCAGTGCAGGGGGCAGCCAATCAATGACTCCCTCTCATCACTGATGTTTCTCTCTTCTTTCTCTCTCTCTTTCTCTCTCTCTTTCTCTCTCTCTCTCTCTCTCTCTCTCTCTCTCTCTCTCTCTCTCTCTCTCTCTCTCTCCCCCTTTCCCTTGCTCTGAGGAGAAAGTATTCCATCATCTCCTGGTACGATCTTGCTAATGGGAAAAAAGACGGCTCTTGAAGCTCCAAGAAATCCCGTGCCAATGATGGGTTTCAGAGAAGAAGGGAGTGGAAGGAGGTAAAATCCCAAGGTGGAACAATTTGCCTCTGAAGAGAATCGAAATACTGAGATGTTAAGAATGCCAGAAAGGCCCCTGGGCGGGAGCCTGGAAGTCCCCTCTCAGTGTGTGTGACTTTAGCAAAGTCACATCCCACCCAGAATCACTTTTCCTTCTCCACTAAATGAGAAGATTGAGTAAGATGGTCGTGAGTTTTTATTCCCAGCTCTAAGATGCAAACAGAGATATTAAAATATTTTTCAAAGCCTGAAATAATGACTTCAATCTTGTTTTTAAAGTCTAGTCTCTAGGCAAGAGAAATGAAGTCCAGGAGATGGGGTTGCTCAGTACCAGAGCTAACGAGAACTGGGGGTGCATGCCCAAGCTGCTTGGGGTGCTTTGAGAGCATAGAGCTGCCACCAACACAGAGAGAGACTTCTGGCCACTACCTCTTGGGCACTTCCGGAGAGCCCTCCTGCAAAGCATCACATGTTCCTCCCTCTGGCTGGCTTTCAAAGCTCCGTCAAGTGGACCAATGTTAGTGGTCTTTTTTTAAAAAATATATTTTATTGATTTTTCACAGAGAGGAAGGAAGAGGGATAGTTAGAAACATCAGTGAGAGGGAAACATCCATCAGCTGCCTCCTGCACGGCCCCCAGCTGGCAACCAAGGTACGTGCCCTTGACCGGAATCGAACCTGGGACCTTTCAGTCCATAGGCCGACGCTCTCTCCATTGAGCCACACCGGTTTCTGCAATGTGAGTGAGTCTTTTGATGGACTTTTAGAGTAAGGTGACAGAGCCTGTGAATGAAGACGTTTCCTCCTAGGGAAGGCCGAATTAGGTCGTGACTCTCTATCATCATCTTAAGTTTACCCAGCCTTCTCCCCAAATTAGTCAAATGTGAACACCACGGACAGGCAAACGGGCAGCAGGGGCGGGAGGTGTCCCTAAGACAAGGTCTGTCCATTGTGAAGATGGGGACCCCAGATCAGCTCTTCAGAACCAACCTGCCAATAGCCAACAACCTCTAGGAAAGGGACCCCA
The DNA here is from genome assembly GCA_004026805.1 of Lasiurus borealis. Classification (NCBI taxonomy): domain Eukaryota; kingdom Metazoa; phylum Chordata; class Mammalia; order Chiroptera; family Vespertilionidae; genus Lasiurus; species Lasiurus borealis. The sequence goes on along the minus strand of PVJN01015087.1, from coordinate 22,008 downwards.
TAGCTTCCTTTTAACCCGAGTGAGAGGGACGAGAGAGGAGAGGAGACGTGGGAAGAGAGAGCAAGGGAGAGAGATGTCTAGACCGAGGAGGAAGACTGAGACAGGTGAAGAGCTGCAGAGAAGAAAATGCCAGGGAAAGAGTCCAGGTCTGTTCACCCCCATCTCTTCACACTCCCATCCATGCACCCGAGGGGCACTGGCATCTTCTAGAGCAGCAATTCTCAACCTGTGGGTTGTGACCCCTTTGGGGGTCGAAAGACCATTTTCACAGGGGTCGCCTAAGACCATCGGAAAATGCAGATATTTACATCACGATGAATCACAGTAGCAAAATGTCATGGTTGGGGGTCACCACCACATGAGGAACTGTATGCAAGGGTCGTGGCCTTAGGAAGGTTGAGAACCACTGGTCTAGAGCCCCAATCTGACGCCTCACTGCCCTGCTGTGAACAAACAAACCTGCCTTTGCTGGCAAAGTAGGATCGGAGCTCCTCATCCGGCCACCAGCCCCCTCCAGCCTGGCTCTGAAGCCGGCCTGGGCTGCCTCCCGCTTTGCCATGGGCAGCCACCCTCTCCTTTCATCTCTGAGACCCTGCTCAGTGCCCACCACTCTGACACTGTCCCCCAACCGTCTCTGTGCATCGAGCTGGTCACACGGCATTTAGTTAGCTACTCATTCCTGGACACTAGGATGCTTCAGGAAGTAGGAATCTGGGCGTGTGTGTGCCCATCCTAAAGCGTAGCACACGACAGAGGCGCGGGAAATGACTGGGGAGAGAATGAGTGAGGAGGCAGAAAAATTAAGTGGCAGAAGAACACAGGGCAATCCTGAATCCAGGTGGTTTCCATATCCATTGGCAGAGGAATTGCTTCAAAAACGACTAGAACAGCGGTTCTCAGCCTGTGGGTCGCGACCCATTTGGGGGGGTCGAATGACCCTTTCACAGGGGTCGCCTAAGACCATCAGAAAACACAGATGTTTACATGACAATTCATTAATAGTAGCAAAATGACAGTGATGAAGTAGCAATGGAAATAATGTTATGGGTGGGGGTCACCACCACATGAGGAACTGTATGCAAGGGTCGAGGCCTTAGGATGGTTGAGAACCACTGCCCTAGAATATCAATGACTAAATCTCCTCAGTGTCTCCTGTTCATGGTTTATTTGGAAATATGTTAAAGAAGCAGGGGAGTTTAAAAGCCCCCTGACTTGCAAAAACCGGTTTGGCTCAGAGGGTAGAGCGTCAGCCTGCGGACTGAAAAGTCCCAGGTTCGATTCCGGTCAAGGGCAAGGTACCTTGGTTGCGGGCACATCCCCGGTGGGAAGGTGTGTAGGAGGCAGCGGATCGATGTCTCTCTCTCTCATCGATGTTTCTAACTCTCTATCCCTCTCCCTTCCTCTCTGTAAAAAATCAATAAAATATGTTTAAAAAAACAAAAATAAATAAAAGCCCCCTGACTTCCAAAACAGACAGAAAGTGACTTCTTGCCCCCTCCCCCCATCTGATTTCAGCTAAATGGTGGTGGGGGTGGGGTGGGGGTGGGTGGAGTAGAAGTTAACTTGGATTTAGTGGCCGGCTAGGTACCAGCTGCCAAGAACTAACGACTGATGACAGGCTGCATCTGCTTTCCGCTGCCTCTAAGCGCGCCCCCTGCCGGGGCCAGAGCGGACCCAGCAAAGATCCCACGGGCTGGAACAGAAAGGCCAGGTCCGGGCGCGGGCCAAGCGAAAACAGCTCCACCACATGGAAAACACAGCCTCGCGTCTCTCCCCGCAGACCGACGCCTGTCAGGCCCGAGGACAAGCTGGAAAAGCGCCTTTCACAAGAGAGGCTGTATTTAAGGTCAGCGTTTTCTCTGCAGCTGCTTCAGACGCAACTTTTCCCTGACGCAGCCCCACGGACCCGCGTGGTTCGGGGTCCCGGGTGAGTCCTAGATCTGCAGCTGGTGCTGTGTGTGGACTTGGTCTGATCAGACAAGGAGCCTCAACCCAAACTGTCCACCTGTGTCAGGAGGAGTTCAGAGTTCAACTGCATGTGCCTTTCGGGGGCCTATTTAAATGCATCCAAACAGTCAGTTCTTGTAGTGCAGCCTGTTTGTTCAAAGATCAGATAACTCAGTCACTCTCCCTGCCCCTCGTCTGGTTTCAGCCCGCTGGGTGCCTAGAAAGAGAATCAGTATCTGTTTCTCCCTATGTAGTTCACCTAAAACCAATACCAAATTATATAGCAATCATATTCCAATTAACAATACGTTCAATCGTTTTTGAAAAGACATTTTTAAGTCTGTTTCTTCCTGTTCTTGATGTTTAAAATGAATTGAGTCCCACCAATTTGCCATCCAATACACTGAAAATTTAGCTCACTCCCATCCTGCCCTGAAAGGGTTAAAGATGAATGTAAGGAACAAAATAAACGATGGATAAAATAGAACCAGAGGCCTGCAAACAGGGAACAGACTGAGGATCTCAGAGCAGCGGTTTTCAACCTGTGGGTCGAGACCCCTTTGGGGGTCGAATGACCCTTTCACAGGGGTCGCCTAAGACCCTCGGAAAATGCAGATATTTACATCACGATGCATCACAGTAGCAACATTTCCTGGTTGGGGGTCACCACCCCATGAGGAACTGCATGCAAGGGTCTGGCCTTAGGAAGGTGAGAACCGCTGATCTCAGAGGGAAGGGGGAACAGGGTGTGGGAAGCGATTAACCGAAGAATTGATATGCAAATACGCATCCATTACCTATGGACACCAACAAGAGGGTGGTGAAGGCCTGTGGGGGAGGGTCGGGGAAGAGAACCTGGTGGAGGGGGCCATTGGAGGGAGAAGAGGGGGGTGTCTGTAATACTCTCAGCAATAAAGATTAAATTAAAAAAAAAGTTAATGACGGTCTCTTATTGCTGAGCTCTTGGTCTGAGAAATGAATCCCATCCTGTGTGACTAACGGGCATTCACTCCTACAACAAGCTTTCCACGGTAAATACATAGTCTTTTTGCTGATGTAGCACTTTTCATTTATTTTCACTTCTGGGGTCCTTCCTTAAAGAGACTGAACACAGCAACCTCGCCCCCGGGAAAGCTCGAAGCCATCATTAGCCCGGCCTCCAGGCCCCCTAAACTCTCAGATCCCAGCGAACACCTCCCGGCGGCTTCTCCCTGCTCCCCGACTCAGAAAGCGCCCCCCCTCTTTTCAAATCTGCCAACGGGCCTTCTCTTGGGCGGCCCCCTCTTTCCACACCGATGCCAGGGGGGCACCAGCTGCAGCCGAGCGGGGAGCGGGCTGGCAGCCCCCAGTGTCCCATCTGGGGGGGGGTCCCCAGCAGCCTCTGTGTCCCAGCACCCCGCTGCGACCTCTGCGGGTTTCCTAAGAGACCCACAGCCCCCCTTCCAGTGCCCAGAGCACCCCAGAAAGAGCCCCGCCAGCAGCTCAGCAGATAGCTCCGAAGCATCCCTCCCTCCCCCCAGCCCAACCTCAGCATCACAGCTGCAGCAAAAAGCCCGGAGAACCCTAGAAGAGAGAGAGGATCGGAGTACCTGGCCCCAGAAGGGGGTGATCTGGGCTAGGTCATCTACCTCGGGGTGCGGTAGCTCAGCGGGTCTCGGGGGTTTGGGGCCGGCGGACGCGTGAGGAGCCGCGGTGCCCGTCCCAGGGTGGCCGCGCTCGCGCCCCGGCTGCCTGCGGGCGCCCCCGCGCACGGCCTGCTGGTGGCTCTGCACTATCCGGGCCACCGCGCTCCTAGCCCGGCCGCTCACCTCCAGGTACTCGTCCTGGCCCAGGCACAGCGGGAGGAGCAGCAGCGCCAGCAGCTGCCCCCGGCCCAGCCGCCCCGGCATGGTTCTCCGAGCGGGGCCTCCTGGCGCTGGTCTGTCTCCTCCGGACGGACGGACGGACGGATGGACGGACGGAGGGACGCCGGGGCTGGAGGAGGGCGGGCGGGCGGTTTTATACCTCGCCTCGCCGCCGGGGACTAAGTCAGGCTGCAGGCAGGCGTGCCCGGAGGGGAGCAGAACGGCCCATTCATCATCCCTCCCCACATCACAGGCCGCGCGCAGCCCCCGGGGGCCGGGTTCCTAAATGTCTCACACCTTGGCCCGTCCTCCTGGTTCCAGCGAGAGGAAAAAAAAAAAAAAAGCGTGTGCGCCCAGCTGGAAACAGGGAACGTGTGTCCAGGGGCCCGCTGTGCAGAGGAGACGGGGGGAGGGGGGGGCTGCACCCCGCCGTCTGAGACGCCTTTTGGAAGAGCCGCCAGCAGCGGCGGGCCTGCCAGGAAATCCTGGCTCGCTGGCTTCCAGTCTGCCGAGAGAGAGGCGGTGGGAACTGGCCAGGGCGGTCCAGAAGGCTCCTTCTCTCTCCCCTGCAAAGTCACCATCCCCCCAGCCTCCCGGGGTCAGCTTACACTCCTGTCCCCACCCCCCGCCCCGACACCACCAGCCGCAGCAGGCCACGGGGGAGTCCCGCACCCCAGGCTGCATTCGGACCCAGTCTCTGGGGTGAGCGCCTGCGTCTCCCTGCCCAGCAGATGCTCCTTCCCTGGGTCACAGACATCCTGCAAACACATTCCCCCGAGTTTCCAAACCCAAAGTCAAGTCCAAGTTCACCAGGTTGCTGTGGTGGATGAAACCAGCGCGTCCCCCTTTGCAGGAGAGAATAGCGTCGCTGGCTGCTCCTCCTCCTGACTTTTGCGGGTTGAAATGGAACACAGGGGCGCGCTGAGCCGGACGCAGGACTCGGAGCAGATCAGGACGGAGGGGTCCTCCAGTCCTCTGTGCGGCTCGCTGCCCTTTTATCACTCCTGCCGAAGAGCGAGTGGACATGCTCACCTCTCGGCGAGAATAAATCAATTCATAGAGAGCCTGCCTGGAAGGTGGCTTCTGTGTACACACGTCACTCACTGTGTGTTCCTCCTTCGCTCCCAGGAGAAGAAGTCACTGGAGGAGGGAGAGACCCGGGACCTGCAGGAGGTGGAGGCGTGCACGTGTCTGATGCAGAGTGGACAGACAAGGGCCTCTTAGAAGGAAGGCCAGCGCTCAGAGAGGCCGGGCCTGCGGGTGAAGCTGATGAGACGGAGCAGCTGGAGAGGGTGAGGAGAGGGCGGCTGCCCTCCTCTCTCAGCTGCCCTCCTCCCTCAGCAGAGGGCCCAGAGCTTTCTCCCCCTGCAACTGCCAGACAGCTGCCCCCACGCCCGCATCCACGCCGGCGAGGACCTGGCGCTGGGGCTGGAGGACAGAGTGATGCGGTCACGGGAGCTCCCGGCTGACAGCTGGAGGCCTCGGGAGCTTATCCAACGCGGGCAGCCCCCAGGCCATGGGTGTCAGACCCCCAGCCAGCCCCATCCTCCACGTCCACCCCACCACCTCTCCCTGGAGGTCTCTGCTCTGCCCCTGGGACGGCGCGTCGAGCGCTCTCTGACACTAACTCTCAGTGGGGGCTGCTTAACTGACCTGGACTGGTCCCCAGGCCGAGGACAGACAGGAGGAGGGAAGGCCGTGGTGGGAGGACAGTCCTGAGCTGTGTTCGCAGGGCTGCTCGTCACCAGCAAGCCCACGGGCGAGCAATGGCTCTGACTCCAGGCCACCCATTCACCTGTCTTCTGAGCGCTCTCTGCCGCTCCCTCAGCCCGGACCCTCTGGCCAAGTGGCCACCGATCAACCTCTGCTGACCTTCAACCGCACTGAGCCTTTCCATGGGGGTGTTCAAGCCTTCCATCTATTCTCCATCTTGAAAACCAACCAGGAGCTTCTCCATATACAGTGGTACCTCGAGATACGAGTTTAATTCGTTCCGTAACCTTGAGGCGTGGGAAACTATGAGACGCTCGAGTCTCGGTAAACGGGTGGGTCGTGTGCAGCCGGCCGATCCGCGCGATGACTCCTATCTCAACTGTTGCTCGTATTTCAAAGCAAAAATAGCTCGCTCAATGGCTCATATCTCAAAAGTCTCGTCTGTTAGGGCACTCGTATCTTGAGGCACCGCTGTATTCGTGCCTGGGCCCCCTCCCAGACCAACTGAGTCGGAATGCCGCGTGGGGCGTGGGCACCAGTGGCATTTACAGAGCTCCCCAACAGGAGGGTCTCAGGGGCAGCCAGGGTTAGAAGCCACGGCCCGTCCTCTCCGTGACTCCCGGAGAATAAACAATGTCTGCACTTTGGGGGGCGCTCACCACGTGCCAGCCCGGTTTCTCTTTGCTTCCTTCAGCTCCCCGCTTTTCTCAGTAACCCTCTCACCCCCGGAGGAGGAAGCAGAGGCTCAGAGAGGTGCGGCGACGTGCCTGGCGTCACCCAGCCGGAGAGGGTCATCGGGATCTGCCCCCACCGGCCCCCCGGCCTCCTCCCGAGAAGCAGGGAGACCGCAGGCAGGCCGCCCGCAGACAGGAGGCCAGCGCCCGGCTCCTGGGGCCGGCCCGCGGGAATCTGAGGTCGGAGGGTTACGAGGTGAAATGGATCACCCCAAAAAGATGCTCAAGGCCTAACCCCCAGCCCCAGGAGGATGACTGTATTTGGAAATAAACTCCTTGTAGATGAGCGTGTTAGGATGAGATCAGCGGTTCTCAACCTGTGGTTCCCGACCCCTTTGGAGGTCGAACAACGCTTTCACAGGGGTCGCCTAAGACCATTGGAAAACACAGATACGATTCATAACAGTTGCAAAATGACAGTTCTGAAGTAGCAACAAAAATAATTTTATGGTTGGGGGTCACCACCACATGAGGAGCTTTCTTAAAGGGTCGCGGCCTTAGAAAGGTTGAGAACCACTGGATCATTAGGATGGGCCCTAACCAGACATGACTGTGGTGTTACAGAGGAAGCATGTGGACACAGAGACAGACACGCACATGGGGAACGAAGGCAGAGATGGGGTGATGCGTGTACCAGTCAAGGATTGCCAAAGGCTGCCAGCAAACCACCGGAACCAGGAGCAGGCGTGGTCTAGTCTCCCCCTTCCCCCTCTCCTTTCTCCCTTTTCTCCCCAGCCTCCCAGTCTTCAGAAGGAGCCAGCTCTGCGGACACCCCCGCCTCAGAGGTCCAGCCTCCGGAGCCTGAGACCATACATCCCTGTAGTTCAGCCACCTGATGGTGGCTGAACACCAGCACAGAGCAGGTGGGGAACCCTGGAAACCTCCAGCCGAGGAGACAGCGGACCTAGGTGACTCAGCCAGCTGTTCCAGTCCGGGAACGGCTGGTGGCCTGGCCCACACCAGCCTCCCCAGCCTCCCAGCTCGGGCCCTCTCACACCCCAGCACCTCCCCACTGCCTGCAAATTAGCCGGGGCTCTGTGAAGCCCTCCTTGGGGCTCAGAACTGGGCGTAACTTCTTGCCTGGGGGCTGAGGACGAAAGCTTGGCTTCCTCCATCGCCAGGAACAACTCAAGCCTCCTGCTCTCCCCAGCTCTGTGGCAGCCGCCATTTTCGTGGAGATTTACCTGGGATCAGAGTGTCGCTGCCCTGTTTCCCCGAAAGTAAGACATCCCCCGAAAATCAGACCTCCTTCCAGTGTTGCCTCTTGCTGTGATATAAGGCATCCCCTCCAAAAACAAAATAAGACCTCCCCGATCATCAGGCCTCCCCCGAACATCAGGCCTCCCCGGAATATAAGGCCCCCCAAAGCTACCGTCAGGAGTCTGACTCCCGATTTAAAGAGACCTCGCCCGGCCTGAACAGCTCCGGCTGCGCTGCGGCCCATCAGGGAGCTGGTTTGTGATGACAATGACTACCGTGTCGCAGACAGGTCATCCATTTCCTTTTTTTTTTTTTTTTTTTTGTTCAACAATAAATGTGTACTCTCGCCAAAACCGGTTTGGCTCAGTGGATAGAGCGTCAGCATGTGGACTGAAAGGCCCCAGGTTCCATTCTGGTCAGGGGCACGTACCTTGGTGGTGGGCACATCCCCAGTGGGAGGCGTGCAAGAGGCATCTGATAGATGTCTCTCCCTCATTGATGTTTCTGACTCTCTAACTCTCTCCCTTCCTCTCTGTGAAAAATCAACAAAACATATTTATAAATAGATAGATAGATAGATAGATAGATAGATAAATGTGCACCGTCTTCTTCTTCATGGAGAAATAAGACATCCCCTGAAAATAAGACCCAGCGCCCCTTTGGGAGCAAACATTCATAGAAAGACGCTGTCTGATTTTCGGGGAAATAGGGTAGCCCACAGGCTGGCTGTGAGACATCCGTCTGCGAAAATGTGGGGGACCCTGGCTCGTCCAGCGGCACCAGACGCCCAGACAGGACGCTGGCCCCGCCACCACCGCTGGCTTCCCCTGCAGCAGGGTGCGCGTGCAGACGTGTGTGGAGTCAGCACGGCCAGCGGAGGCCCATGTTTGCTCAGCTCCCGGACAAAGACGGCTGTTCTGAGGGCGGAGGTGCCGGAGGTCTCCCCGCGGCTCCGGCTGCGCTTGGCAGAACGGGGACCAGCTGCGGTTTGGCTGGGACAGTGAGGGCCTGTGCGAGGCTGAACGCGTCTTTATCTGAGCCCCAGCATCAAGGGAGCCCGTGAGGACGGCCCTCTGCTAGGGGGTGGGGTACAGGAGGGGGGTGCGACCCACGCTCTCTGTTCCTCCCCCCTGAAAAGTCTCTCTGTGCTCAGTGCCGAGATCCTAAAATCAAGGCACGATCCCCTAGAACAGCGGTTCTCAACCTGTGGGTCGCGACCCCTTTGGGGGTCGAACAACCCTTTCACAGGGGTCGCCTAAGACTATTGGAAAACACCTATTTCCCATGGTCTTAGGAACCAACACACCGCTCCTCGGTGTGGCAAAGGGTAGCCATGTCGTTTATTGTTGTCCTAGGAAGAATATTGCCCATGCTACACCACGATTCAAGACAACATTTCATTTATTTGTCATTAGAAAGAAATACTTCACAATATATAATTACATATTGTTTTTGTGATTCATCCCTATGCTTTACTTATGTTCAATGTGTAACAACGAAAATACATCCTGCCTATCAGATATTTACATGACAGTTCATAACAGTAGCAAAATGACAGCGATGAAGTAGCAACGGAAATCATTGTATGGTTGGGGGTCACCACCCCATGAGGAGCTGTCTTAAAGGGTCGCGGCCTTAGGAAGGTTGAGAACCACTGCCCTAGATCTAAACAAGCGAGAGCTTTCTTACAATGCCAATAACACGAAAACGCTCCCCGAGATGAGGGAGAGGGGCTGCACTGGGCCTCTATGTCCCTGATGTGGCACAGGCTTTCTAGGATCCTTCTCTGGGTGCGTTTGACGTAGAGAAGAATGAGAAGAAAGGAACGCGGGTTTGCAGAAAGGGGACACTGTGGGTCAGGATGAGCTCTTGCCCTTCAGAGAAAACCGTTGCCATGCTTGGCACCACGAGGAGGCACAGCTGGAGGCCCAGCCCCGGAGGAGGATGGTCGGTTAGTGAGGGCACCGAGCTGTGGTGGTGTGAGCCAGTACGGGTCTCTCACTGGGCAAGAGCGGGAAACTCGTGCCAGTGTCCCTGGCTTGGGTCTGCCTCCCTGGCACCGGTGAGTCTGAAAACTGTGAGTGTATGTTTACTGAAAAACGAGTTCTCCCGTGGGCGCTCTGTTTGAGAAGACAGTTCTAATCAGAGAGATGGCGGTCAGCAGGAAAGAGTGCATGGACAACAGATTGGGCTGGGTCATGGAGGCGGAAGGGCTGGTATCGTTGAGCATTGGCGTCCATAGTCAGAGTAGATACAGGAAGACGGAAACCACCCCAGGCATTTGAACAGAGAGAATTTAATCCAAAGAATAGGCTGAACCCAGAGGTGGTCACTGCCGGAAGTGAGCGGGCCGTTGGAAGGGAAGAAGGAGGTCTGTGGTATTAGAGGTTAGAAGCTGGAAGGAGGGACCCTGCAGAGCTGGGGTTCAGAGGACCGTGACAGGTCATTCCCCCAACGGACGCTGGCAGCTTTGTCAGGGTGCAGTGAGGCTAACAGGAAGATGCTGGCCTGGAACCAACTAGTTCAAGGCCAGTGCTTAGGCCCCGGCCGGTGTGGCTCAGTGGATAGAGCGTCAGCCTGCGGACTGAAGGGTCTCTGGGGTTTGATTCCAGCCAAGGGCACATGCCTGGGTTGTGGGCTTGATCCCCAATAGGGGGCGTGCAGGAGGCAGCTGATCAATGATTCTCTCTCTCCACCCTTCCTCTCTAAAGTCAATAAAGAAATATATATATATATATATTTTTTTTTAATTGATTTTTTACAGGGAGGAAGGGAGAGGGATAGAAAGTCAGAAACATCGATGAGAGAGAGACATCGATCAGCCGCCTCCTGCACGCCCCCTACTGGGGATGTGCCCGCAACCAAGGTACATGCCCTTGACCGGAATCAAACCTGGGACCTTTCAGTCCGAAGGCCGACGCTCTATCCACTGAGCCAAATGGGTCTCAGCAAGAAATATATTTTTTAAAAAAACCTTTAAAAATAAATATAAAGGCCATTGCTCAGGTAATACAGAAACAGCAAGCAGAAGGATGAGTCAGTGTCTCCCAGGATCCTCCCCCCTTCCAACACCCCCTGCTGGTTGGCAAAGGAGAAAGTAATTTGCAGGGTCCCCCTGGCGTCACCAGAGCTTTAAAGGCTGTGGCGGGGCTGAGAGGCAACTGCATGGCCTTCTGATGTGATGCACACGCGGCTCCCTGGGTGTGTTCCTGCCCCTGGGGGCAGGTCCTCGAGTTCCTGGGAAAGCACTTGCGTTCCATCATCCGGTGAGTCTGTCTGAATCCCCCTTTATAAACCTTATGCAGCGCACCTCCATTTTTAATAACTTCTTTCTTCTGACAGAGGGCAATGCAATTACACAAAAGCTTTCCTGTCCCCCTGGGGATTGCACCCAGGACACCTGGATTTGGATCATCCATGGACAAATGTTTGAGTCTTTCCCTTTCAGGTGACTTGCCAATTTCACGTTGGCCACTAACACAATGGCGTGCCCCAAGCCGAGTCTGCCCAGCCCCATTTTCCTCACTCAGACGCAAACTCAGTCTGAGTCCCAACTCCTCGCCTTTCTAGCCATAATACCACAATCATTCTAAGACTCCTTTTCCTCCTGAGCGAAATGAGCTAACGATACCTGTTTCACAGGGCAGCCGGGAAAATTAAGAGAGATGGTTTACTCTTCCCAGCACAGTGCGTGGCACTCACTACCTACTGTAGTGCAGGGATAGAAAAAAAAAAAAAAAAAGAACAAAAACCAAAACGGAACAAAACCACAGGGGAACTGGAGAAAATCACTAGAAAAAAAAAAACAAAAAAACATCAAGTCAACCTAAACTTTATTATGCTTCCTGCTAGTGAGTAGGCCATTAGCATAATGAAAATAGCCTTTGAATCATTAAACCATGAAGAGGTTTCAGCTGAGTGAAAACAATCACCATTTCCTCCCTGGAGTTCAGCTTCAGTGCTACTGAAGCGTCCATCTTCCACAAAAACTGCCGTTTGAAATGGTAACCCTGCTATTTTGGCTTCTGTAAACGCTCGCTTGCTTAAATAACAAGGACTCCCATTCCAGAGAGGCCGTGGACTGGGCCCCAGACAGAACTGTCCGTGCTGACCCCAGGCCAGGCCTTGAGATACGGTCTCATGGCCCCTCCCCAGCATGCAGGCCTTCTTTCCCAGAAGGCCTGGAGGTCTCACTGCAAATCTGGGAGACAGAAGAGCTAGGAAAAGTGTACATAGAAAAGGTTTCCTCCGTGTGGGGCGGGGGGTGCGCAGAATTTGAAAGGCAGGTTTTCCTCTGGCCCCGCCCGTAATAAAACGTGACTCCCTTTCTCTCAGCGTGGCTTGTTTTTGGTTTTTTTTCTGGTCTTCTGTGACACTACTACAGGGGGTTGGTGTTCAGTGAGTATGTTAAGGTCGAAATGCTCGCCGCTCAAAGGAAGGCTCCAAGAGAAGTTCTCATGCAAACAGCAGAGGGTTTATTCACCAGCATCTGGGGCTCACAACGTACTCTGAAAGCAGAGCAGAGGTTGAGAGCCCTGAACCAAGTTACGGGGTATTTTTATAGTATTATGATAACAGGATTTGGCTGGCGGTTATTGGTTATCTCTGGGTTAATCTCTGGAGACATCTGGGCCTTGTCTCCTTCCACAATTTGGCTACAGGCTGTCTTCACCACACACACTAACAACCTGCACCTGGGTTACAGCACTCTGGAAATTTCCACTCTATTCTTAACTTGGAGAATTTTTAACTCTTCAAGTATTCTAGGAGCCTTGTATGATTTTTTAAAAAATATTTCATTAATTTCTTTTGCTTCCCAGAGACGCATTTGAGAGAATAAGGGTAGATTTGTTTCCTCTGCAGAAACAGCAGAAACTCCGGGAGGAATGCCGCTCTGCAGATGGATGACACTTTTCATCCGCCTTGGAAAGTCATCATCGGTCTCAGCGAAGAGTAGCGCAGCTCTGTCTGCCTGCTTTCGCGGCTGCCGCAGCTGCTCCAGGAGCTTCTGGAGGCAGGAGAGAGCGGAATGTTTCCACATGAGTAATGCCGCTCCCAGACACCCCACCCGCCGCAGAGCGAGTGCATCTGGGCTTGGCACCCCGAGTGCATTTCTCGATGTATGAGGCATTCCTCAACCCGAATTCCAAACTGCGGTCCCACCAGCCCCTGCCCCGCCGACGTCACCCGCCCCGCCGGCTCCCGCCAGCCGGTGGGACACGAGGCCCTGTCTTTCAGAGCCTTTCCCGCCGATCCCCGTGGAAGGCTCTTCTCCATGACCGCATCCTTGGCCGGCCCGCCTTGGGATAATGATTTGGGGGCCAGATCAGCCAGATTGCAGGCACCTGACTGGGGTGCATTTCAGAGGCCCCATAGTCTGGGAGCCACAAAAGCACCCCGGGATTTTAAGAAAAGCAGAGCCTGAGGCAGTCCGTTTAACCTCGTTCCTCTGCCCTGTGAAGTTTGAGCAAAGAGTGGTCCAGGAAGGAGAAGGAGCTAGCTAGCAGCTCCACAGACTTCTAGAGCAGGGATCTGTGTGCCTCGTAATGAGCGAGGCCTCACGTATCTACTGTAGCGAGTGCTGCTCCCCTGTGGGAACAGCTGAGGATAATCCATCAAGATCCGGGGGAAGCACCCGAATTACAGCGACTGGGAGGCTCCAAACACATGAATTTTCTCACAATTCTGTTGTCCGTGATCCAGGCGCCAGAGGTGTGGCTTTTCCTGAGGCCTCTCTCCTGGGTTTGTGGGCGGCTGCCTTCTGGAGGCATCCCCTCATAGCCACATGTACACGTCCCAATGTCCTCTTCTTCTAAGTCAGATTATGGTGAGCACTAATAATTTCCTGCCTCGATCTCCCTCCGGCATCCACGCAAACTCCAACCCGCCACCTCCATTAGGACCTCCCTGCCCACGAGAGTGGCGGTGGAGAGAGTGCCAGGGCCAGTCTGGGAAGACCTGGCTCTCCTTGACTGTCTGAGTGGCAGTGGGCACCTGGTTTCCCCACACAGCCCTCGGAGCAGGTCCTCCGGGGAGCGAGGAGCCAGGGTGAGCTGCTTCCATCCTCTCTCCCTGGGGGTTCCTGCCCTCTGGGAAAGTGCCCTCTGAAGTAGGTGCAAATGGAGGCAAACCTCGTGTGTTACCCTCAACGTGTGCAAATTTCAGCTGGGAAAGGAAGGGCAGCTAGGAGAGGAGTGAGAAATCAGAGGAAAACGTATTTCTGCACCTCAGTTCTTATCGATCCAGGTGTCCATCACGGGTTCAGCAGTCTTTTCTGTAAGAGGGGGGCGGGGTGTAGATCGTCAACACAATCAGGCTCACCTGATAAATCCTAAGCAACCATTACAACTGGTCGACCCAATGACTGGTCAACCGGTCACTATGGTGCACAGTGACCACCAGGGAGCAGACGCTCAATGCAGGAGCGGCCTCCTGGATTTTTTTTTTTCTCTTTCGATTCACAGAAAGGAGCAGAAGCCTTCAGACCAATCACTGTCATGGGTTTCACTCCTGTCAATGCTGGGCGGTCTGCAATCTGTTTTCTACGCTGGTGGGGGGCTTTGCCAGTAAGCGGAGCTCCGGAGAGAGTTGCGATGTTCTGGCAGCAACACTCACAAAAAGCTGGTGTTTTCCAAGACGCAGAGGGACCTCTGCGCACATCTGCCTTCAGCTGGGAGCAGCAGCAGCTGGGGGACGGCTGCTCGGGCCTGGGGTGTTAGAGTCCGTCGCTTTCTGACGTCCACCCTGGCCATTCTGTTCCAGTGCTTACAGTCTGGGCCCATCACTGAACCCGGTCCTTGTCACGAGACTTTCAGGGACCGCTCTTCCATTCAGGAGCACCACCCGCCCATTGCCCTTGGAAATCCATGATTTCACACTTGTGCTCAAGTCTTAATTAGTCTCCCAGGTAAGGTCCTCTGCATGGAGTGAAGGTTAGGCAAGGCTTTGACGAGTTCCGAGCCATTATTTTATGGTGTCACAGCAGACAGCTCAGGGGAAAGAGGAGACTGAACTAATAATACAGGATCCATCAAGTATAACTTCAGGTATTGAAAACACCGGGGCCTGGGAAGGCTGGAGCGGGTGGAGGAGGCTGGAGGTCACCTCCACCCAGGCACTGGGATGTGGGTGAAGGTTGGCTCAGGTGAAGGGCGGATGGGACCTGAGAGGTGAGGTGGACTGTTCTTCCTAAAGCCCAGGGAATCCTCTCTGTCCCCGCTGGAGCCCTGAGTCTGGGCTGTCTGAGGAGAGAAGGTGAGACCGAGGCTGTGACAGCTGCTTTGGGCTCTGGGCAGAGGACAGAGGGTCAGTACCCCTGTGCCTTTTCCCCCCTTCCCTGAAGTGATGGAAGGGCCATGGGTCCTTCCTGAATGCTGGTCTGTCACCACCAGCTCAAAGTTGCTGATTAGGGGTGGAGAGGGGGTGGGGAGAGAGAGAGAGAAAGAGAGAGAGAGAGAGAGACAAGGAGCAAGGTGAAGACCTGCTTAACTGCTTTCCTCCCAAAGCCTCTGTACGTAGCCACACCTTGTTTCCGTGGTCCCGTGGCCAGATACTCTGCCTGCCTTCAACACCCCAGGGTCTCAGAGAAGTGTCACCCTCATCAGAATACGATAGCCTTCCGCCCACGCAGTAGCCTCAGGAAGACAAATGGTGGGCTGGCAAGAGAGGCTTGGCAGGCTCTGGGTGCATGCCGGGGCGAGGAGCAGATGGAAATGTCACCGAGAGCTAGTTCTGCTTTTTCCTCTCTCCAGGACTTGTCCAATCAAAGGCTTAGGCAACGAGCTGAGTTGCAGGAAGCAGACTTTCCAAGCCCCCCGTTGGAATGACAAAAGTCCTGGCCACACAGTCTACCTCTGTGCCTGAGGGACAGCCACCGGCCGGGTTTCCACCTGCCCAGCTGTGAGAGAAGACCCTTACGGCACACGTAGGAGTGTCCTCGCACTCTCCTGGGGGTGGCACATGGGCACAGCTCACTCTCCTTACCTGTGTGCTCACAGGCGTTTGCTCCATAAGAGCATGATCACATGACAGTGAAATATATATGTGCTACTCTGATTCCCTAAATTCAAGGAAGTTATTCTCAATAGTGTGGGTGGCTGGGGTTAGGGCTGGGGTTAGGGTTAGGGTTAGGGCTAGGGTTAGGGTTAGGGTTAGGGCTAGGGCTGGGGTTAGGATTATCATTAGAGCTAGGGTTAGGTTTAGGGTAGAGTAGGATTAGTCCTAGGTTTAGGGTTAGGATTAGGTGTATGTTGAAGTTACAAGGAGCTCAGAGAAGGCCCACTATGGTCAGTGCTGGTGATGAGGGTGAAGGCTGTAACTGTTTTGAGGGGCACAAGACTGTGGTCAGCTGAGCCTGTCCTGGGACATCTGGACCCCACCTCGATTCTCTACTGAGGGGTCTCTTTACCTCTATTGCCATCGTTCTGAATCAAAGCGGTTTTGACCGTGAATACAGCTTTCGGGAGGAAGTGGGCAGTGCCGCATGCCGGCATAAAGGGAGGTGGGAGAGATGGGTGGGGATGAATGTTACACGCGGTCAGCTCATTAGTGACCTGCGGTTCCAGGGACTTAGGAAACCAGAGGTCAAGTATGCCATGGTTTGTGTTCTGTTTCCCTAGAAGGTAGCCCATTACTCTTACAAATAATTATTAGCACCAAGCAGTCTTTTAATAAATGTGCTTGGAATGACTGAGCAAAAGCATGAATGGTCAGCCCTTCCGCAAGATGGCCGCCCAGGTGCCTGAGGAAGCTCTGCCCCTAATGGGAATGTTACACTTCCCAGCGGAGTCAAAGTGCCAGGCGTTGAGAACACAAGTTAACAAAACGCAGTCTCTCCCCTGCGGGACTCACGGCCAGAGGAGGCGGCCGGCAGGAGAGCTCCGAATTGTAGGCACGGGAAAGGGGGCAATGGGAGTTAGAACTGAGTGCGGGAAGCCGTGGGGAAGCAAGACGTGCCAAGCAGGTCTCCTTCTTCTTATTATTTTTTTTTAAATATATTTTATTGATTTTTCACAGAGAGGAAGGGAAAGGGATAGAGAGTTAGAAACATCAATGAGAGAGAGACATCAATCAGCTGCCTCCTGCACGCCCTCTACTGAGGATGTGCCCGCCACCAAGGTACATGCCCCTGACTGGAATCGAACCTGGGACCTTTCAGTCCATAGGCAGACGCTCTATCCACTGAGCCAAACCAGTTTCAGCTGGGTCTCCCTTCTTAATAGCTACATTAGTCTGTGTGGGCCCCCAAGACAAGACACCACAGGTGGAGGGGCTTAAAACACAGAAGTGAATTTTCTCACAATTCTGATGTCTGTGATCCAGGCATGAGAGGTGTGGTTTTTCCTGAGGCCTCTCTCCTGGGCTTGTGGGTGGCTGCCTTCTGGAGGCGTCCCCTCATAGTCACATGTACACGTCCAAGTGTCCTCTTCTTCTAAGTCGGGTTAGATGGGGGCCCACACTAGAGGCCTTGCTGTAATTAAAAATACATGTATATATATATTTTTATTGATTTTTTCACAGAGAGGAAGAGAGAGGGATAGAGAGTTAGAAACATCGATGAGAGAGAGACATGGATCAGCCACCTTCTGCACGCCCTCTACTGGGGATGTGCCCGCAACCAAGGTACATGCCCTTGATCAGAATCGAACCTGGGACCCCTCAGTCCGCAGGCCGGCGCTCTATCCACTGAGCCACACCGGTTTCAGCCCTGTAATTTAATTACCACTTCAAAGGCCCTTTCTCTGAATAGTCATATTCTGCAGCACTGGGGGTGAGAGCTTCAATGCATGACCTTTGGGGAACACAGTGCAGCCCCTCATAAGATTTATGGCCCATGGGAAGCCCGGACCACACCCAGGCCCCAGCCTCCGGCATGTGCTGGGTCCACTGACCACCCCCACCCGCCCGCCTCCCCCTGCTTTGTGGTCACAAAGCCCACTTGTTCGTGTTCAGAATTGAGCTCGATTCTCTACTGGGGTCTCTCTACCTCTGTTGCTGCAGTCCTGAATCAAAGCTGCTTTGACCGTGAACACAGCTTTCGGGAGGAAGTGGGCAGTGACGCACGCTGACGTACAGGGAGGCGGAGAGATGGGTGGGGATGAATGTTACATGTGGTCTGCTCATCAGTGACCTATAGTTCCTTGTCTGCAGACTTAAATAACAAACATCTGGATAATAAGGCCCCTCTGTAGTTTTTTAAAATATATTTTATTGATTTTTTACAGAGAGGAAGGGAGAGGGATAGAGAGTTAGAAACATCGATGAGAGACATTGATCAGTTGCCTCCTGCACACCTCCTACTGGGGATGTGCCCACAACCAAGGTACGTGCCCTTGACTGGAATCGAACCTGGGACCCCTCAGTCTACAGGCCGAAGCTCTATCCACTGAGCCAAACCGGTTTCGGCGGTTATTTTCTTAATAATTGCGACTTTCGTGTCGGAAAGATTTCCTTTCCAGGAAGCTGACTTTCCCCCTTTTTTTTCCCAAGGTGCATGGGCAACTGAGTTCTTGGGAGAAAGTTTGCTCCCAAGGCTGCATGTATCCGCATGTGCCCTCGGGGACAGAGAACGCACTTAGGGGTTCTGTGTTCCTCTGGGGCAGGCAGGCTCAGGGGACTCCCCCAGCAGCTGCTTCCATGTCTGCCCACTAGTTCTGCTCCTTCCCTTCACCCTGGGAGCCAGACAGAGGGCCCTCTGCTCTCCAGAGGAGGGGAGGGAGGAGGGAGGGCTGCGTGGGCGAGCTGGAGACCGCCGTTCAGCTCTAGGGAAACTTGGCGAGGGAGTCCGACGTCCCCCAGCCCGGCCCGGCTTCCATCCGGCCCGCTGTCCCTGCCCCAGGCCCTCCCTCACCAGCGGGGAGCCGTCCGAAGAACGACTGGTCTCCATGGGAACCCAGCGATGGCTCTCCCAGCACAGCAGCTGGGAGATTAAACACATTTCCAAAGCATCGCGTTATCCAGACTGAGGGAGGGGTGGGGTTTTTTTTGTTGAAAAAACCATTTGTGGCGAGGCCTGGCTGGGAGATGGAATATGATCCCTTCCGTTGCTGGAAATTCTTCTGTGTTCGCTTTGGTCAGAAACATTCCTGTTTCCAGACTCCGGCCGACACTGTCCCGTGAACTCAGTTTACCCCTGGGTGGGGGGAGAGAGATAAATCATCTTCACATGTGGAATTTATCGCAAACACATTTATATGTGCACACGCATGTACATTGTAAAGATCACGGGGGCCATGCATCAGTCACTTTCTAGGCATCCTTTTTATCGAATTCTTTACTTCGGGTTGGACTTTGGTCTGTGTCAGTGGGAGTGCTGGCGATGATGACAATCCAATGCCTCTGAGGCCGGGAACATTATTATTTTTTAAAATGTATTTTTATTGATTTCAGAGAGGAAGGAAGAGGGAGAGAGAGATTAGGAACATCAACGATGAGTCATGGATTGGCTGCCTCCTGCACGACCCCGCTGGGGACGGAGCTCACAACCTGGGCACCTATCCTTGACCGGAATTGAACCTGGGACCCTTCAGTCTGCAGGCCAAAGCTCTATCCATTGAGCCATACCCAGTAGAGCTTGGGGACGTTATTGAAAATGTGTCTGTCGGCTGAATCGGGTTTACCACAGTTTGGTAAAACAGGTCCAATGCACCATCCCAGCCTCCATGGCCTCTTATGGCGGCGATGGCTAGCCCGAGTCCTCATGGACCAGTTTTGTCTCCCTTCTATTGTCTCCATCCCCCGAGTTGAGGCCTTAAGTCAGTGCTTCTCAATCTGTGGGTCGTGACCCCTTTGGGGGTCAAACAACCCTTTCACAGGGGTCCCCTAAGGCCATCGGAAAACAGGTATTTACATTATAATTCATAACAATAGCAAAATTACAGTTATGAAGTATGGTTGGGGGTCACCACCACATGAGGAGCTGTATTAAAGGGTCGCGGCCTTAGAAAGGTTGAGAACCACTGCCTTAAGGGCTCGTGTCCTGCCCTCTCCATCCCTCAGTGACTGCCACAGAGTTCTCGTCCCAGGAGCGCCCGTTGATGGCCACTGCCCACCACCACCCCCAGAACCGGAAGCTGAGCCCCCAGACTTTATCAGGACCCTGAGGTGCTCTCGCTTAGGCCCTTGTATCTGGGGGACCCTCACAGCTGGGGGGTGGGGAGAAGGAGCTGTGGAAATGAACTTCTGACTCCGAGCACAGCCAGGAAGTCAGTTCCCAAATGCATTTCCCAGCTGCTCCCTCCGCCCGGACCACGGGCCTTTGTGAATGTGATTCTCCGGAGTCACAGGCACATCTGCAGCGTCCATTTCTCCCGCAGAGCGGGGAGAGAGAAAGCCACAGGCGGGCTGGCTCCTCAGAAAGGAAAGACTTTCCCTGGAGCGGGGCCATTTGCTCCTGAAGAGCGAGGCCAATGAAGTCAGCAGGCAGCTGGACCTGGTCCCCTCCTGGCAGCTGGGAGGGGGTTGGGACGAGCGTGTGGAACAGCCCGGGTCTGTTCTGGGACCCTCAACACTGAAAGGGGGGGGGGTGAACGTAAAGCAGGAGCGGTATGGGGTTCAAGGATGCCTGGATGGAGACCCCTGACCCGGAGGGCAAGTTGGGGAGAAGATGAGATCCTGACCCCGATTCACAGCCTCAAGGCCCGGCCTTCTCAGAGGGGCGGGGTTTATTTGGGGTTTCTCAATGTTATTATACATCCCGTCCTTCCTGAAGATCATCACAACCCGAATGCCTGTCCAGAGCCGGAAGTCAGACTACAGAGAGTGAGTGCGGTCACCCTATGGGTGCCTCATAGTTCAAAATGAAGGTTCTGCTGGTGTTCCCTGAATCATGTGTCTGTCAGGTTCGAGGCGCAGGGAACAGGGGGTCAGAGACCAAGGCATGTTAAAGAGGAGGTTTATTCCGCACTAATGAGCGAGACTCATTACTGAGGAGGGAGAAAGATGAGGATTGGAGCAGGGGGAGGAGGAGAAGGAGGACCCAGCCGGGTTGCTTCTCAGACTGGGAGAGACAGCAACACGTGCAGCAGGGAAGATGCCTTTCGAGGGGAGGAACAGGAAGGGGTGGGAGGGCATGTGGCTGAGGCTGGCAGTGCCACAGTTTTAGCCACGTGCCCAGGGTCACGGACAACAGCGCGGGCATAAATCCAGGTGAGAGTCTGTGCTTCCTGCCACCAGCTGCCGTCCCGCCCTGTCACCTGCCCCACGGCCTTGGCTTCATCCCTGGCCCTGGGTCCCACAGGCTCATCTCTCCCGCCCTCCGCCCTGCGCTGGCCACACTCCTCCGGCCTCCGGCGCCCCAAGCTCCGAGCGCCCCCCGTCTCAGACCCTGGGCTCCCCCTCCCAGCCTGCAGGCCCTCAGCCCCACCACTGGGGTCTAAGGAGGGTCCGAGGGTTTGCATTTCTGCCAAGTGCCTGGGTGACGCTGCTGCGGGGGAGGGCCCTGTGCTGAGTGCCACTGTCCCCCTCGTCCCCCATCCCCCTCAGGACTGCTGTCTCCTGACCCTCCAGGCATGGGGGTCTCCGGAGCAGGGCGAGCTGGTGATGAAAGGGAACAGGGGTCCCCGATGGGGAAACCACGTCCAGGTGGACTACACGAGGTTGCCAAGGTCCCTGCTGGAGTTCCAAGCACATACCCCAAATGGGAGGTGGGGGGTGGCTCCTGGCTGCGTTCACTCGCCACCTCCGCAGGGCCTGCCTGGAGTCGAGGGCCGGGGAGGACAAGGAGGAGGGGACTGAGCCTCAGCCTCTGCCGGGAAGGCTGGACCCTGGCCTGCAGGGCCTCACCCCACCCGTCCGAGGAGGAGGACACGCTGGCGAGGCTCCTGCTAATTAGCCCCCCAGGAGACCACGAGGGAGGAAGCGCGGGGAATGAATGGGGCTTTCAGGAAAGCCGAGGCCGGCGGCAGGGGCAGGGGCAGTGCTGGCCGGCGTCCCCTACTTTCCCTGCCTTCACGCCATCCCAGACAGAGCGCTCTCTCAGGGCGCTGTTTATGTTAAAGCGCAACGGGCACAGGGAAACGTTAGGGCCGCACGCACGGGGCTGCCTGTGGAGGGACCGGCTCTGCGAGGTTGGATGTGGCCGTCAGGGTCTGGAGATGTGTGTGGTGCCCACTCTGTGCAAACCCCGGAGAGCAATGGCGAGCAGAGTCCCTGCCCATGTCCAAATGAAAAACCACACGTGAGTGTGTGTGTACGTGTGTGTGTGTGTGTGTATGTGTATATGTGTGTGTGTGCTTCCTCTGTTTCATAGGATGGATAGACCTCAATTGCCCGCACCATTGAAGTGTTCCCTGTGTGTGTGCGTGCATGTGTGTGCATGTGTGTGTTAGTGTGTTAGTGTGTGTATGTACATCCTCTGTTTCGTAGGATGGATAGACCTCAATTGTCTTGTACCATTGAAGTGTTTCCTATGTGTGTGTATGTGTATGTTAGTGTGTGTGTATGGGTGTGTTAGTGTGTGTATGGGTGTGTTTGTGTGTGTATGAGTGTGTTAGTGTGTGTGTGTGCTTCCTCTGTTTCGTAGGATGGACAGACCTCAATTGTCTTGTACCATTGAAGTGTTTCCTATGTGT